>CAJNJA010014770.1:0-12053 GCA_905231915.1 Symbiodinium necroappetens | reverse complement strand
TAGGGTATTTACTTTAATAGGGACCAGTACTGGTCCCGAGGAGAACCTGCTCCGGTACCGGGCCCAGTCGTGGGTGCTACCGTGTTCCGGGCTGCAGGAGGCGGGCGAGCGAGCTGGGTCGACTTGCGCCATAGAAGTCGAGGGGCTTAAGCGCCGCCCCCCCACTGTAGGGGGGCGGCCTAAGCCTTGAGTTTAGGGTTTAGGGATTAGGGTTTAAGGTTTAGGAGTTTAGGGTATCTGTCCATAGTATCACCGGTTTCGGGGTTCTTAGATAAGGCTTCCATAAAGTCTATGCTGAGTATGTTCTGTCTTTTGTTGTGGTGTGTTGGGGTTTAGGGTTTAGGGTTTTGGTTGGCTGTGGGCGAAGTTGTTTAGGGTGTGGGGTTCAGGATGTAGAGATTTGGTCCAGCTTGATGTGCGGTAGAGGTGATGTAAGCATGGCAATATCAGTTTAGTTTTTGTTCAGCCCAAGTGCCCCACTAGACCGGGAGTGCTGCAACCTGCAGAGCTTTTAGGGAGGAGCCATGGAATGTGGCAATTCCAGGTTCAAAGTGGTTTTGTTCCGAGAGGAGCAGGCGAGCCCTACGAGGAGGGAACTTCGATTCGCATGGCCCACCCTCGGTGTTTAATAATCCTAATAACAACAACAATAATAATGAATATAAATATAAATATAAGTATATATATATATATTTATATATATATATATAGATAAATAGATATAGATATATTGAAATCCTAAACACTCCTAGACCCCTAGAGCCATATGCCCTAAGGGTTGCGGTACCCTCGACCCCATGAAGCCTCAACCACCAAGTTTTTTTGGGTGGGGGTTTAGGGTTCAGGGGTTCAGGGGTTTAGGGTTTAGGGTTTAGAGCTTCATCTAGGGCCCAAGACCCCAAAACAAAAGCAGCCCAGAGTCGGTACTACTGCTGATGATGATATAAATCCTGCAATACCTTAAGGACCCTTAACTCTGGGAATTATGGTATATTCCTTATTATGGGTAATGCAAGATATATATCATCAACCGTATTGCAAGACTTTGCAAGACCCCCAAAGTAGCTATGATTCATGGACTGTAGACCCCAAAGTAGGGACCATTCATATACCTTAGACCCCAAAAGCCCAGGAAATTATTATGTGTATACTTGGAGCCGACAGCTTCGATCCTGTAGTCTGCATGGCCTGCACACCAGGCTCATGAGAAAGCGGCTGCAGGACCCCATGCACCCGGAATGCACCAGGGTCTGACTATGGGTCAACAAAGGAGATGAGTGCCTGAGTTCAGAGCTGTTTAGGGATGGCATGGGTTTGGGCCCTGCAGTCAACTAGGGTTGTTGGTGGCAATCTGCGGAAGCTGTGGTTCGCAGTGGGTCGAGTGATTCATGCTCCGTCCCAGCTCTGTGTGTCCGCAAAGGGCATGCTTGTGGTATAATATAGGGTATGTGAGACAGTATGTAATTTACACTTTCCCTAGATGCTCAGCTATCTCCATACAGAGTTTCTGCAAACTTAACGTGCCTACATGTGCCACATAGACATTGTTTCTGAACTGCATTGGTATTCGGCGATCTTCGGTTTCGTTGTTCTGCTCAGTGTGATCTTTTCGTGATACCCCTCGGATTTGAAATCTCCCCATATATTATATATATCATTAATGCTATTTTGGAAGGTTTAACCTAAGCTACTTACGGGGCATGGGGATGTCTGGGTACGACTTTTCATAGCACGTGTCCGCAGGATCGACCCTTCTGGAGCTTTCAATAGACGCGTTTTTGGGGTTCACGGGCTTAATGTAGGGGCCTTAATAATTAGAACAGGGGTTTGGGGGTTCCTTATTATAGTTATAGTATAATATACCCCAAACCCTATTAAGGCCCCTACATGGGCTTGCCAAGGCCTCCATACGCGCGCCAAATATGGGGACGTGACTGCGCGGCAGGGCAAGAGTGAGACTAGCAGCCCGAAAATCGTGTGTGTTTTTCCATACCTGCCAAAGCTTAAACCCTAAACCCTAAAACCCTAAACCTCAAACCCTGAACCCTAAACCCTAAACACTATTGGCATCATGAGCCTCCGGTCTTCGCGAAGCGCCTGTTTGTGAAAGCAGCACGAGAAGGAACCCCTCAACCACGAAACTCGAATCCCCTAAAGCACTTAGTAGCTGAATGAGTACACTTTTCAACTTCTTGGGATAATATGAATCAATGATCCCTTATAGAACTGAACGTGACACTTTTTCGTGCTTAGGAGCTCAGCAGCTAAGAGCATTAAGTTCATAAAGCACCAAACCTAAACCCCCCCAACCCTGAGCGCTGCAGCACACATATAGAAATCCATATAGTGCCTGCAAGGAACCCTAAAACCCCAAACCCATATAGTGCCTTTAAAGGAACCCTGCACCCAAACCCTATAGCACCTTTATGCATGCCTGTACAGAGCCCCAGAGCCTGAAGCCCCAAACCCAAAACCCAAAACTCTCAACCCTAACCCGGAGGACTGGAAGGTGGACTCCTTTAGCTTCCACTTCGGAGAGAACTTTATATCTTTTGGCCGGGCGCTAAGGTTTAGGGTTTGGGGCTTGGGGTTTGGGGTGTAGGGCTATAGGGAATACGCAGGCAGAGTCTTGGGCGGGGGATGGGTTTAGGTAACTAGGGCGAGATATGGGGCTTCGGGTTTAGAGGAACTATATGTAGAGCTTCCCTTCGAACAATATGTGGAGATTGAGGTAATTTACGGCTCAACATCGCGCAAGACAGGCCTAAACAACAACACACCCTGGCCCTAAACCCTGTAGCCCGTATCCTTGGTGCCAGAAAGACCTCAGGAGCGGAGCCCTTGTGCAACTGAAACTTGTGAGCGCTCCGGGTGCACGCCGAGACAACGTGCAGATTGGAAGATGCCCGCTAATGCTTGGAGATCACTAAACTTCTGAAGCCACAAGGTGAACCAAAACCTTTCAACCATCTTGCCGCGGTTCGGGAATCTATACTATAATGTTAGAATCTTACTTACTTCACCAAATAGATTCAGCCCTTTGCACTCCATTCCAAAAAACATGTCATGCACTGTTGCGAAGTGCTGGAAACCTGCTTCCGGATCGAAGCTGAAACCGAAATTCACAAAACCTAAACATGTTCAGCGCTAGGGTTTGAGTTTTCCCTTGGTCCTTTCGAAACCACCACATGCTAGAAGCGTGAACTTATCATGAATGTGGGTTTGGGGTTTAGGGGTTTAGGGGTTTAGGGTTCGCAGACAAGCCCCTTGAGCTCCAATGGGGTTATCCTCTAGCCGGACCCCATAACCCCATACGGTGGATGATATAATTCCTGCATGACCCGTAATAAGGAATATACCATAATTCCCATAGTTTAGGGTCCATAAAGTTATGCAGGATTTATATATAAATCATCAACAGTATCACTATATTGTGTTGAGCTCTTACTGCCGTTTCTGCCTTACGCTCCCTTCGTTGCTCTGGTCTTGAGCCCTGCATCCCCAGTCTTGCTTGCCGCCTTTGCTCATAAACCCGACAAGCCCTACAATTCCAAACCCTAAACCCAACACCCTAAGCCCTAAACCCTACACTCTACACCCTAAACCCTACACCCCCCTACACCCTAAACCCTATCACACGAACCATCAAACGCTCAACCCTAAAGCCTAGCGGCTAAATGCAAAAACCGCAAACAGTTGACGTTCAGGCCGGAACCTGCAATCGATGTCGCGGGAGAGCTCTGTGATGTTCTACGGCGTGGGGACCCCAAGACAGGCCTTAGGTTCAGAATTGTTTTAGGGCTCCAAAAAGCAATAGGGCTTTAGGGTTTAGGGTTTATAGCTCAGGGTTTGGATTTAGGAGGGGCTTTTCGGGTTTCGATTCAGGGTGCTTGCAGCCATAGTATCCCTCTTTAGCACCAGTATATCATAAAAAGGCCGAAGCCCTAGTCTAAGTATTAAGGCCTTCTTGCAGACCCCCGTAATACTATGGTTTCAGGGACCTTGTCGGTGTGGGGCGTTAAATGCTGTAGGCTTGTAAGGCTTTAGGGTTTAGGGTTTGGGGTCTACAAGGCTTTGGGGTGTAGCACTGCAGGGCTGTGGAGGCTTAGAAGCTTGAGGGTTAGGAGCTCAGTGTTGAGCTCTTTTGGGTGAAGCACTGACTGAAAGCGCTGGGGTTGATTTGGCTCTCCATCGCAGAGCACCTGTCTTTGTTGGTCTTCGGGTTTAGGGCAGAGGTTTAGGCCAAGTAGGTTCTGATTGGGCTTCCAAGCGCCTTAAACGTCCCATTCTACCCGCAAGAAAACTTCTTGCTTCGGAGCCCCGCGCGCCTATACAAACCCGAAACCCTAAGCCGTGATTACAGAGGGCTCTTTATTATAATTTATGGGCCCCGGAGACCGTGACCTCCTATACGGGCAGCTGGGCTGCTAAAACATGCTTGTGGGATCTACCATCGGCAGGTGCTCGCAGCACTTATACACCCGAGATTTGAACCCTAAACCCTAAAACCTAAAACCTAAACCCAATAAACCCCTATAGATTCGAACCTTATTTCCCAACTGCGCTGTAAACGAACTTTCACATCACAAAACACCAAAGGAAGCCGTGGTCTTCCAACGTCGGAAACCCCGAAAATGGCAATCTCTCCCTAGGGGTCCATGTACTCATATTTAGGGTTTAAGGTTTAGGGTTTAAGGTTCAGGGTTTAGGGTTTAAGGTTTAGGGTTTAGGGTCTATAGCATATACATGGGCCTTAATGTAGTTCCTATTTAGGCACTTTAGCGTCTAAGCATATACTATATGGGTACATGCACCCCAAGGGTCTGGAGCCGTTCAGATCCCCGCTGCCTAAGACCCCCCAAGGGCCCCAAGTACCGAGTAATCATATGGGTAGTTCTCTAAGTTAGGGGTACCTTCTTAAATCCCCAATACAGTACGGATCCCTTACAAAATGGAGTCTAAACGGGACCCTAATTTAGGGAACTTCCTGAGTACGAACCTCTTCAAACTACTACCCTTAGCCAAAGTACATGATTGTTAGGTCCTTTGGACCCTAGGGGGAGTTCTATCTAGGACATTTTCAGGTGAGAAGGTCTATATACCTCATGGAAGCCTTATAGAAGCCCTATATACCCTAAACTCCCCACCTGTAGTTTTCCTTTAGTTCAAGCAGACCAACTTCTTGACTGATGTCTCCAACTCAAGGCCGCAGCCCTCAAGCCATCCGCTCTGAGAACTCAGTTTTTCCAACGCTACAAGCCTGAAAGCCCAAGCCTTATAAAGCCTTATAGCAGCTTTAGAAGGTGTAGAGTTGGGGGTTCGAATGTCTATAGCCGGAGAAAGTCTCAGCACAGCACCTTAATCCCTGAGACAAGACCTTCAGCCCGAGTGCGCGCCTGAACATCCGGGGCGAGTGAGTCACAGTTAGTCACTTCATAGCCTTTTTTGGGCGGCCCTATGCAACTCTCTCGCAGTAACTCCTAGTGTACAGTCTGTGAGTAGATTGAAAAGGAGCTAGCTGTGAAGAGTGTCTTGCACGTTGGCAGCCTCACTAGTTTACTCCAAAATTGGCGGTTTACAGCTAATCTGTGAGCTTGTAGATAAGAAAACGGGAAGGTAGGGCTGCGGGTCGGAGGGTTCCGGGAGGAAGGACTTTGAAAGCCAGTTCCAAAGTAGCTTGGTACACTGTTCTGTCCAGTGGACTCTCCTCCTACCTGGCCTAAGGCCTGCTCCTACCGTTCCACCCCCACTTCATAGCCTAAGCCCCTAAACCCCTAAACCCCTAAACCCTAAACCCTAAAACCCTAAAACTCCAATACCCTAAACCCTAAACCCCTAAACCCCTAACCCCTAAACCGTCTTACGCGCGCCTTGTTGGTCCGAGAACCATCGCCGCACCCTGGAAGCTTAGGTGGACATGAAGTTCGGCAACCATGAGCCCGGCACTCGCAGCAGGTTTCATCATCAAGTAAACCCTAAACCCTAAACTCTAAACCCTAAACCCTAATCCCTAAACCCTAGCCAATGTTGAAGGTGATGGCGATAGCTTTAAGATTCTCCTTAAACCCCTAAACCCATGCCGAGCACAGGCTCTTCTTTAACCTATGAGGGCTCACCTCGATGACCCACCGGGAAGCAAGACTGGTCTCCACCGGGGATACCAAAAGATCCGCAGCCCTGAACCCAAAAGCCGTAGTGCCCGAACCCCAAAAACACCTAAAGGGTGTGGCTGACGTAGGCTTGCGAGGCTGAGGGGGCGCGCAGCACGTACTTGTAGCACTTTGGAATGCAGGGTCGAGGGTCAATTGAGGGATCTTGATAGTAGGAAACCCGAAATTTAGGATTTATTTTGGGGACTATCTTGATAGTAAGAATCCCGGGATTTAGGCTTCATCTTGGGGGGACTGGTCTACTCTGACTCCCAGGCTAGTTCCTGGAGTTTGGGACCATAGGGGTTCCGGAGTGCTTCGGGTCTGCAATGTGACCGGGGGGGGAACTATACTCCCCTCACAGAAACATTGAAGTACTGTCTGCTTGGAGGTTCATGGGTAGTTATAAGGTGGGTTAGAGGTAGGGTAACTATAGTCATAGTCCATATTAGGGGACTTAAAACCCCACTTTTGACTACCCATGAACCTCCAAGTAGAGGAAATCCTTACAGGAACTAAGCCAGAGCTTCAAACTCTCCCGTGGATCATCGGCCATTCTAAGGTTCCTACCGTTTTTGGGGCTTCGGGGGTTCAGGATTTCCCTAACCCCTACATCCCGAAACCCCTAAACACTAAACCCTAAACTCCCTAACCCCTAAACCCCTAAACCCTAAACCCCTAAACCCCTAAACGAGCGGCTGTAGAAGCCAGTGCGGACTCCCCCTAAACCCCCTAAATCCAGTGTGTAGGTAGCTGTGCTTCAAAAGGGTTTTTCTCAGGCCGAGCTGGTTCTACTGCAAGGTTTCCGAGTGGTTGCCAGGCTCCCAGCTGGCCGAACCTTATACCGGCGCCCACAGGAGCAGTTAAACCCCTAAACTCTAAACCCCTAAACCCCTAAACCCCTAAACCCTAAACCCCGAAACCCCTAAACCCGAAACCCCTAAACCCCTCACCCCCTAAACCCTAAACCCTGGGCCTAAGGGGCTTCAAGTTTGAAGGTTGAGACCTTGAGGACAGGGAGCTCAAGATCTAGGGTTTGGGATTGCAGGCTAAATAGGGTGGTCTAGACTTCAAGGTAGGTTTAGGGTTTAGGGTTTAGGGTTTAGGGTTAGGGTTTAGGGTCCCGCAGGATCAGATATGCCTGAAGATCTCTCACGCATATATGTAAGGTTCAATGCGATCTGCATTACGAGGGTCCTTGTAATACGGGGGCCTGAATAATCACCAACAAAGTTTTGGGGCTCCGCGTCACCAAAGGATGCTGCAATGGCTTTGGGTTTGGGGGAGAGGATTACTAATTAAGCAGCATACTGCAAGCGGCTTTCGCATGCGAGTCCAAACCATTGGGGGAGGTGAAGCAAGACCCACCACGCATTTAAGAATGTCCCCCTACACCTTAGGGTTTAGGGTGTAGGGCTCCCCTTACAGCACTGCTATATTTTAGACCGCAGCATACCTCGATTTTTCCTATTTTTGGGTTGGCACCGCAAGACTTACCTTGAGCTTGTAGTTTAGAACCACTGCCCACAAATTACTTTCGAAGACACTGGAAGCACTGACACACACACACACACTAATGGCTCGTATCTCTGTCGAGCATCAGTATGGCTCAGGGAATTTAAGGTTTTGGGTTAGGCTTCCCATCATGCATTGGAGGCAATGGCTTGTCTTTGAAAGTGTGTACTCAAGTGTATCTCGTGTTCAGGTTCTTGAGAGCCACAAACAACCCTCACAGGGATTGTTGCCCTGTATCACGAAAGCCAATCGCAAGGATAAGGAGCAGAATTGAAAGTCTAGTGTAGTCCCCTGATGAATAAAAACTTTCCTCACAGGCCCTAGTAATATATTGCAGTCCATATAGAAGGCTCTACATTACTGCTCACTAGCAGATTCCGAGACGAGGATTCGGAAAACTGCGATTGTTTAGTTTGGGGTCTGGAAAGGGTTTATAGGGTTGGGTCACCATAAGGCACAATCTGGATTCAGTACGGACCCCCGAAGAAAAGCACTTCGTTCGGAATCTGGCAAATCTGAGAACCGCAAGGAGAATTTCTGTGTAAGGGTCCTTTAATGGGGTTCTTCAAGGTGTTCCGATTTAGGGTTTAGGGTTTAGGCGTTCAGAGTTCAGGGGTTTAGGGTTTGCAATTAGTGACTTCCCTCATAGCGCTCATATTGATTATCGTGCAACTTACTGCAAAACCCCATTCTAAGTAGCAAGGCCCGTGCACAACCCCGCCTTCATAACCCACAAAAGGAAACCCTATCCCTTACCCTCAAAGGACTCATATTTTCAGGCTTTTGGGCCCAAAGACACTCTTATATGAGGCTTTTGGGCTATTTTGATGCGAAGGGTATTGAACATATTGAACCGTAAACCCTAAACCCTAAACCTTACATAACCCACAAAATTAAAAGGAAACCCTACTGAACAAACCCTAAGCTGGATCCGAGCTCGAGATCTGCAACCGTTCCCCTATAAGCCCTAAACCCCCACCCCTGAGCCCTCCAGGTCCTCCTAAGGGGCTTTGGCGTGTCTCATCAACAGCTAGTTTTGGAATTACATTATAGGGTAGACTGGGTAGACTCTGGTTTAGGGTTTAGGGCTTCAGGTCCTGAGCCCTTGTTCCCGGAGCAGTCTAAACCCTAAGCTCTCGGCCCTTCTTCGTCGTTTCTCTTGGCTCTCAGAGCGCGTGGGCCTGGCAGCGTCCCAGAGTAGGGTGTTTGAGGGTTGAGGCTTTATGGGGTTAATTTGGATTTAGCGATTTGCGTTTGAAGGTTCAGGCTGTAAATGCGAGTGTTGGTACTGCTTTACACCTGTGCGGTTGCACAGGTTGACGCACCTTACATGTGCGCGCACTCCCTTAGCAAATATTCGATGCAGTAGAACTCGATGAAGATTATGGAAGAGTGAGTGCAGGCTCCGAGTACTCTGCCAATGCGTTATAGAGCTTCATTAAGATGCCCAGGTACTCTCTACCCATAGGCTCCTTAGTAGTTCCTTTTTGGGGTTACCTTATAGGATTCTAAATATGAACCATAAAAAGGAACTACTTAAGAGCCTATGGGTACATGTCAGGCGGCGTCAGAGACCGGGTTCGCCAGAGGGCTTCGGGCATAGGATTGGCTGTCCAGCTTGCAGAAACCACGCGATGTCCATGTGGAGTCCGAAATTCTCACAGAAGGGGAGCGACGAAGGCGGGAGAGAGCCGGGGCCGTTTTGTTTTGTTTTGGTTTCAGGATGTAGGTGAGTCGCTGGCACACGTTTGTACTTATTCCTATCCTGTCTCAAATAATAACTACCTATTCTTGTCTGACAGGGCTTGAGGGGCCTGTTGATGGTCATCCTGATGCTAACTGCTCCTGATGCGATACTTATCCGGGTTTAGGGCTTGACATGCTCATGACTCATGAGTGCGCTCTGTTTCTGTCGGATCAAGTCAGGGTCAATGTCTTGAATCTTCTTTCAGTAGTGAAATCACAAAACCGCGAGGCCTGGTTTTAACCCCTGTCCCTCAGTTTTGGGGTCTGGGCCCTTCTCTACTCGGTCGGGGATGTCCATGGGTCTTTTGTCTTCCCGGAACACCTAGTCCTCACCTCTAGGCTGTCTCTTCGTTGTCTAGTGGGTGTCCTTGAACCTTTCGACATCAATCTCAAGACCCCGGCTACTGGACAGGTAAGACGTCACCCTAAACACTAAATTCTGGTTTGAAGGTTGGGGACGTTTCGGTGGAGTTTTGGAGGTTCGCGGGGATAGGGTACAGGACTCAGGTTGCGTGGTTGGGCGTTTTGTGTTACCGTCCCCAAGGCCCTGTGTACTGGCTTTGGGCATATCACCCTAAACCCTAAACCCCAAACCCTCAACCTCTCAACCCTAAAACCCAAACCTCTCAACCCTAACTTCTAAACCCAAACTGTACCCTAAATAATAGGATCCTCATTATAAGGACCCCAGAATAAGGTCCCCTAATTTCGGAAACTCCCATGTGGGTCCCAAAACAACCCTAAACTTCTAAACTTCTAGACCCCTACCCTAAAAGGATTACATGGACCCTTCGCCGTTTGTCGAGCTCAGGATTCGGGTTTAGGGTGAAGCCTCCGGCTTCTAACCTCATGGCTTTGGGTTTAGGGTTTAGGGTTAGTAGGGTTTGGGGGTTTGGGGGTTTAGGGTTTAGGGTTAATTAGTAGGGTTTTGGGGGTTTTGGGTTTAAGGTTAAGTCTATGGCGTCTAACTTTATGGCTTAAGGCTTAATCTTGGCACCTGGTTAAGAACCTTGGGTCCTTTTTTAGGGCTCCTTATATGGACCCTAACATTTTGGGGTTATAGGACCAGGGTTGCTTAAATCGGGTTCCTACATTAGGTCCCTATAGGCCGTTAAGGTTCAGGAGTACGGGTTCAGGGTGCAGGGTTCAGGCTGTAGGGAGGTGTAGCGTGTCGGGTTTGGGGTTTCAGAGTTTTCTTTCCTTAGCGCGAACCCATGAAATTTGGGTTTAGGAGCTTAGGGTTTTGAAGGTGTAGGGTTTAGGGAGTATAGGCTTCGACAGGCCTGAGATTGAGCAGTTCGGGTTATACGGGTCTCGACCACTTGTAGACTTTATGATTCAACCCTTAACCCTAAACCCCTATTCCGCACTCAGAGTCTTAGGTTCTAGGATCCTTGAACCCAGAAGCTTGACAGGCAAGACTATGACCCTGGAGAAGTTGCACCGAGAGCTTGTCAACGACATGCAGCTCGGAATTTACGGAGCTTGCGATGCCTAAACCCTAAGCCCGGTTAGACCCTAAATCGTAAACCACAACTCCCTCAAGGCA
This sequence comes from Symbiodinium necroappetens, assembly GCA_905231915.1. Lineage (NCBI taxonomy): Eukaryota > Dinophyceae > Suessiales > Symbiodiniaceae > Symbiodinium > Symbiodinium necroappetens. The sequence goes on along the minus strand of CAJNJA010014770.1, from coordinate 1,094 downwards.
TGAATCCCCGGGCTACTCTGGGCCGCAAGGAGTTAGAGCCCCAAGAGCCTCCAGACTTTAGTCCGCAATCTCAGCCCGGGAAGCCCTAACCCTCAACCCTAAACCCCAAGCCCAAATCCAAGACCCTCGCAGCCTAACCCGGACGGAGGACTTAAATTCTTGTGTTCAGAGCATGACGTGACACAAACCCTAAATCCCTAAAACAAAAAACCCTAAACCCTAAACCGTTTAGGGGCTAGGGTCCCCCAAATCAAAAAGGGCTAACTAAAATAAACCTTACAATGCACGAGCTCAGGCAGCTCCAGCTCAACAACTTGCGCAACGACCTCGTGCAGGACTCTGCGCGGAGGGCTCATCACAGGGTCTCGGGTTTCGGGTTTAGGGGTCTAGGGTTTAGGGCTTTAGGGTTTTGGGGTTTTGGGGTTAGTGGGGTTTCGGGTTTAGGGCTTCAGTTGGGCTTTGGGTTTAGGGGTCTAGGTCTAGGGCCTACTGCTGTCATTTTTGGTTGTGTCTGAGAGTTCGGGATCAGGATTTTCAATGTTGGGGGGGTTGCCTTTTTCGGATCCCTTTGAAAACACCCTCAACCCTTATAGATCCCCAAAAGGATGCCGTGAAAAAACCTTAAACCCCAAACCTTAAAATCCTAAAGCCCTACAGCGCCCAAGGGCCCCTCAAAGAGCTCTAAAGCCTCTCTTCAAAGGAAATCCGAAGAACCTCGGAATTCCCAAAAGATCCTTTTAAAGACTCCTTTTCCCAAAGGGTCCTAAGTACCTATATGGTAGAATGTAGGGTTTCTATATTAGGAATTACTATTATGAATTAGGGAAGTATTCCCCATAACAGTACTTAGGACCCTTTGGGTTTGAAGGAGCCCTACCCTTAGAGACATCTCGAGCCAGGACCTCATCTCACGGCTATCAAACACTCCGGCACGTGTAGCCCGGAGCCAGGCAGCGGGTAAGTAGAAAAAGGGGGTGTTGGGTCTTGGGTTTAGGGTTCCGGGGTTTATTAAGGGTTTAGGGTATTAGGGTTTTGGGGTTTAGGGCCTCAGGGTTTAGAGTTTAGGGGTTTAGGGTTCAGGGTTGTTTACCTAG
>CAJNJA010014769.1:0-12053 GCA_905231915.1 Symbiodinium necroappetens | reverse complement strand
GGGGGGGGGTAACCCCACATGGAAACGTGAAGGGGGACGATATGTGTGTCTATGTATGTGTGTATGTTTGTATATATGTATGTATGTATGTATGTATGTATGTATGTATGTTTCTATGTGTACATATATATATATATACATATCTACACAGTCTAGAATATGTACGCAGTTTTATCTAGGCTTTACAAATCTTAGCAGATGTGAATTTGAGGCCAGATCAAGACATCTTCCAGCAGATCTTTCGGGCGGAGGACATCTTGACGCTGCAGGATGCCCTGGAAAATCTCTGCGACCTCGAGCCAGGACTGTGTTGTTGATGGCCTTGCCATGTACATGCGCTTCATTTGTAAAGAAGAACCACTCACACTGCCGTTGTTGCAGGCCAGAGTCTGGTGGAGATGCTTGGGCGCACGGCCAAAGCATCCTATCAAGGATTGACCCTGAAGGGCAAGAAATGCTTCCGAGACTTGCCCTCGGTGCTCAAGGCAGCTAAGAGACGAAAATGAGACCTGCAGTGCTTTGCTTCGAGAAAGAATCCTATTTCCTGTTGATGCAGGCGGCTGCTGCTCAGCGAGCCGAGTGAGAAGATCCTCCGCGGCGAAAGTCGTCACTTTTTTGCCAGCTGCTGTCGCAGGATGCTTGCATGCGAAATTACACACTTCGGTCTTCACTTTTTTTTTGCCCCCACAGCTCTGAGAGTTGCAACTCAGGAACAGCCGACTCGAGCCCCTGCTGACAAAATCTTCTTGCCTGCCGGCCATGCAGTCGTGTAGCAGGCTCTGTCTCTTTTTGCAGAGTCTGGACATGCTCCGCAGTCGGTGCAGCAGGTCTGCTTCTGTTGCTCGTGTCACTGGCGGCCTTTCCGCAGTGAAAGAACGCCGAACTATCTCTTTCGCAACACTCCTGTCCCTGCCTCTCAAGGGAATGGGGTCACCAAGTGGCATTGTCTGTTGGATAGACACTTGAAGAGGAGGGATGTCTCAAGTTATGCAGTTGTGGTGGCCCTTCTTCAGTCTGTGCTAGGGCAGACGGAGTCAATCTAGAGTCTGAGGCTTTGCTTATATTTCCGGTCGGTTTGAATCCAATGGCCACAGCTATGCAAAACGTGAGGAGTGCTAGGAGCCAGTCCCCGCACAGTTTAATCACACAGTCCATGCCTTATGAAGCAAAGCTGGATCCATCTACTTGCAACGGAGACTCAGGGCCTTTGTCTCGGTGGCCATGGCTGAGCCTTTTCGACTTCCCTTGCAAGATCGGTTGCCCAAGAAATTGCGAAAAAAAGGATATCGACACATCCGCGGGCACTGCAGGCAGGCATGCAGCGCAGACTGTGGCTACTGCTGCTCGAGGCCCCTTGCCGTGGGGCCCCGCAGAGAGCACAGGAACCACTTGTGCAGGGTCTGCAGACGACTTGCAGGTCGTCTTGAGGAATCCGACGAGGACCTTCCTGTTCCGGAGCCTCTAGTCGTTTCCAACAGACGATGGAATCGACTCGGTTTTGGACCTGCTGGGACTGCTTCAGATGAGACTGGGGCCCGTTCCACTGGCCTGAGTGCAGATGCAAGTCTGCACTTGGAGAATGAGGAGCAGAAGGGTGAGTGCAGCGACTTGTCTACTCTTGATAGGACCTCTGAGGAGCCCGGCATAGATTCCTCAGAGCAGGCAGACAAAGCTGCACCGCTGGATCTCTTCTCGCTCGACTGAAGCAGCAGGAGGCGTATGATTAGAAAAGGAGCAAGATTGAAAGCAGCTCTGGCCTTTTCCACACGTTATGATCCAGAGACATTGCCGTGATGCGGCCTCTCGCGCAGCAGATCTGTCCAATCAGCCAATGCCTTGTCCTCGAAACGCAACAGCTTGCGATTCCAAAGGCTCTCAAGGGTAGCTCCCTGGTAGCTCTGACTCAGTCGGTACGACAGGCAGGCATGACATCTGGTAAGCAGCACACGAAGAATCGGAGCATCGTGTGTCAGGAAAGGAAAGCTGTAAGCCCAGGCATGCTGGCAACTACTTGAGCACTTGCTTCTGTAGTAAAGAAAGCCACAAAGATGGCCTGGCTCTGACGCCTGAAGCAGGACCCGCTGTTTCTTGCCTCGTCTTTTAACCGACTTGTTTCGGAGTCTTCGTACAATCATTGTCAAGTAGGATATTTTGGCTGCAGCTTGAGTTTGCCACATTCGGACCCTTGCAGAACTGCTGGCAGTGTGCTTACGTTTTCCATCGTTACTCTGTGTCTCTGTTGGCCAGTCTCTGCTGGATGGGAGCCTGGAGTGGACGATGGCAAGGCGATAAACGGTTCCTTATTTTTGGACCAGAAGCCCTGACGGCCTGGATTCCAGGGTCTCAGATTTCGGGTGGGGGCTCACTTGGACAGGGGCCGGGGCCGTAACACTGGGGCGGGAAAATGGGTCTGGCCGTCGCAGTCCTTTTTGCTCTTTGCGAGGGGTTCTTGGGCCAGAAGCCCTGCTAGGGGCATCTCTGCGTGCTGGCTCGTTCAGCGTGCTGGCTCGGTTCAGCGTGCTGCCTCGGCGCGAACGCGACGCGCTCGTGCTGTCGCGCGACGGCTGAAGCAGCATCATGAAACGCCAAGCTGCCTAGAATGCGGAAGATGCAACAGTCACAAGGATGCGATGCCATTAGTGCATGCCAGCTCGGCAACGTGCTGGTTCGTTCAGCGTGCTGCTTCGGCCCGCACGCGGCGCGCTCGTGGCGCCACGGGAACGGCAGGAACGCTGAAGCAGGAGGCAGACTTGAACCAGCATCTTCCTTGGCCACCAGTCCAAGCCAGCACTCTGTCAGGACTCGTCATGGCCCAAGCAGCTCGAAAATGGCTGCAGCTGCGACTGGAGGAGCTCTCCAAGACGCTGGCTGCATTAGTGCGTGCTGGCTCGTTCTGCGTTCCGGCTCGTTCAACGTGCTGGCTCGTTCAGCGTGCTGGCTCGTTCAATCTGCTGCCTCGTTCTGCGTGCTGGTTCGTTGAGCGTGCTGGCTCCTTCAGCGTGCTGGCTCCTTCAGCGTGCTGGCTCGGTGTGTTTGAAGCCTAGATTAGTGCTTATAGGCTCCGGGCGCAGAAGCTAAGGATCGCCGACCACGAGCTGGCTGACTGGAAGTCGCGCATGGACAAGAAGCTTTGCTTTCTGGATCATGCCTGCTTAGCCGGAGAGCCCCTCGGCGAGAACACAGGTATCATCCCGATCGCGGACTGGGAGGACTCCTTTTCTGCAGAGACCTCTGGCAGAAGCACCTTTCTGAGGCTCTACAGTCTGTTGCGCGCAGGATGCCTTGGACAGCTTCCGTGCTGCCTTTGCAGCGCTGCAGCAGCCGCTCCGTCCGAGACTTCGTGACGTCCCCAGCAGTAGCAGCACGACTCCTGCGGAACCCACGGAGGAAGCAGAGGGAGTTGGGGAGGAGAAGGCCTCTCCATCGCCGAAGACCCCGGCCGCTTCGCCCAAGCAGCTTACAGAAACGACCGTGCTTTTCTTGAAAAACAACCAGGGACAGCACCGAGGAGTGTTCCAGCTCCACCAGGCCTGGTGTCTAACTACATAATCTCCAGATGTCCTTGGCCTCATGCAGTTGCTGTCTTCTAGAATGCCTCTGCATCCCTCCTGAGGCCGTCAGCGAAGACGTGGACGGATACGCAGTCTTCTTTCGTGTGGAAGAGTGGTGGAGGGTGCTAGAGCGAGGCACACACTTCCACAACTGGTTCTGCAAGTTGAAGCTTGCTCAGCTTTGGATAGTCAATTTCTCATGGCAGAGCAGTCTTTCATTCACAAATCCTCAAGTCCCCCCCCCCCCCCCCCCCCNNCCCCCCCCCCCCCCCCAACCTCGCCCCCAAGGTTCTCGATCTCAGAGCCTTCTGCCAGACAGTAGCACTTCTCCCATCCGTCGGCTTCTTGCTAAGGAAAGATGCTAGCACCGCAGAAATAGCCGAGAGCTGGGAGGTGGATTACGAGCGACATCTCATTCGGAGCCAGTACTACAAGGGCACGAGAGTGAAGACTGATGACCTCACTGTGAAGCTGGGGTTTGATGCCATGACAGCCCCCGGCTTTCTCTTTGCGGCCTCTTGGTAGCATCCATACTGCTCCTTTGCTTTTCAGGGATGTGGACTTTCCTGTGGTCCCGAGGCTGCAAGCCCCTTGCAGTTCAGAGGCTGCAAAGCTGAGCTCCAGACGAGTTCGCTCGTGGCTCTGGAGTTGCTGCTGTCCAACGGAAGCCCTCCTAACTTCACCCTGGCCTTGTTGCCCAGGAGTCCTCGCTGCAGCTCCGATGATACCATTTTGCGAATTTCAAAGTCTGATGTCGGCTTTTTTTCTTGGCGCTGTTGCGAGGTAAGCTGTCTGTGACCAACCACGACGTCGACAATGATGTCTGGGGAGCGATCCTGCAGGACTTTGGCTGGAAACGCAGGCCGCCACCCCACTGTATCTACCTTTCTCTAGCTATGCAACCACTCCTGTTATATCCCAGGTGGCAGAAATGCTCGCAGATCTCGCAAGGAGCCAAAAGGCTTAACTGCGGTGCCTGGCTGCATCACAGTGCTGCAAATTTAAGTATCTTGTTCTCACGATTTGCCCCTCCCAAGCCCTCGGCTCATCATTTGGGTCCCAATATTGGCAACAGTCTCTCTCTATGTCCTTCTACAGCTGTCGCTCTCTCCCTCTCTGTTTTCCTGTCTTCATCTTTGGCTTCTGACGTAGCTGAATGTCTCTCCGTTTCTAGTCTTCTGTTGACGTCAGTGTGTCTCTCCGCGTCGGAATCTGTCCTTGTTTATGTCCTTCTGCCCCTGAGGCATCAAGATATGGACTGTGGTCTGGTTCATTCTGCGAATACCCTTCCAGGAAAAATGCAGCGAGGCAGTCTTGGGCTATATTGCTCGCTTGCTCTTCCTAAACCCCTGGTCCCCAATTTCCCCCCACTCGCGGCGGAGTAGCCGCCTGAAACGTGTGAAAGTTCGTAGCTGTCTCAGGCCGAGGTCCCGGCATACCGCCTGCAAAAGCGAGTCCTCCACCTGATCTCGCAGCAGATCGAGGAATTCATCAAGCAGACTCTGAAACCGGAGATGCCTTTGCCTTCCAAAGATGACAAGCATCATCCTTGCAAGAAGCATCTGGGAAGCAAAAGGCATGGCCTCTGTAGCCGCAAGAATTTCGTCAATTCTCTGTTCTCAGGAGTGGAGACCGGCTCCGTCGACAAACGAAGCCCAAGCACCTCATGGCCATGGAGCATTTCATGAACAAGCGGGGCGGCTTTGGGGGGAAGACTGACGAGACCCTGCGTGACTTCGGCTTGGAAGACTTCCTGCCCAACCAGCAACACCGGCAACCCCGAAGCATTCGCAGATATCTCACTGCAAAGTTTTAGGGACTCACACTGTTCCTGCTCGCCCACACCCAGGCTCGTTTCGGACTTTGTCTTTCGGCACCTGCGCAAAGCAGCGACAGTGCTGCATGAGGCCTGCTCACGTACTGGCAAGGAAGCTTCATTTTGGAGGTTTGCTTTTTAAGCATCATGGCCAGGAACTGCGACAGCAGCCCTACCGCTCTGTGAACATCCTCTGCGACGCTTCTCCGAAAGCTCGTATGGATGAGCCTCGACACATGGAAGAAAGTTGTTGAAAGCAAAGGGCCACGCGCCGGTCTTCATTTGTGCAATCCGTCTGTCTGCCCCGTTTTCCTGAGCCAAGGTATGGCTGCCGGTTGTCTCCACTGGCAAGGTTGCTTCCGCATGGGTCTTGCAAAGACTCTGCGACTTGCAGCCCACCACGGTCAGCACCGACACGAAGCCGCATGCTGTCAAGACCCTCTGTGATGCCATGGCCGAGAACGACATGGCAGAAAACAAGCCAGTGCCAGCCATCCAAAAGTTGCCTCCTGGTTGATTTCAACGAATTTGTCACCGTCTTACACATGTCGTGTGTCTTCCTTGGCGCTTTTATTTTTTGCTTTGTGCTCGTAGGACTTACTACGTAGTCGTCAAGTCTGCCAGAATCGTTCTGTACTGCCGCACAATTCCAGGCCGAAGCAGCTGGGACGGCTGAAGCAGGCCCGCCTAGCTTCGCGAGAGCAACTGCGGGCCTTGGGCAACGTGATGGGCCTGCTGGACCTTCCATTGGAGATGCCTGTCTGCCAGCTCCGGCCTGTAGATCCTGAGACTGAGCTACGTCTCAAGCGAGACGGCCTGCCCTACCTCTGGAACAAGCATAGCGGCCAAAGCGCCTGGGACTGCCTGCCAGACCCGAGCCTGCAAGATCATCTCCGCATTACCATCCAGGCAGATGAAGGAGGTCCATTGTACTGTGCTCAAAGCTTCTGTGCACAGAAAGGGCTGCCCATGCACCTGACACGGGACGAGCTGTGACTTGGAAGCACTTCAATTTCATTATCTTGGGGCCTGTCCATTAAAAATTCCTTTGCCAAGTCTGCTACAGTTGGTGCGGAACACGGCCGGCTGTAAGTCTCGATGGCAATCGTGCTTGCTACCTCGCATGAAGGCACAAATTGCACGCACATCATCTCAAAATCCTGGCCTGCACTGCCAAAGTCCGTCGCGCCTGAATGGCACTTATTATTTTTGTTGTCTTGTTCCATGGTCCCACATGCACGCTGCGATATCTGCAGGCATGCACTCTCTGACCAGCTTCTTGATGAGAGCACGTCGTGCCCCGTGGTCGACGGCGAAAGTGGGAGGAGCCTGGAGGACCGCAGGACTGAGGTACCTTCAGGTGGCAGCTGGTCTGCATATCTCCAATCGCTGGATAAAACTGTGAAGGTTTTTTTTTAACATTTGCGCTTTCTGTCGGATTCTGAAAAAAAATCTTGTCGGGATTCCTGAACCCAAGCTGGTCTTGCCACTGAGGTCTGTGCTTCTCTGAAACAGCTTTTTGCCAAGGTAGTCTTAGGGCTCTGCAGGACCTCTGCACCATTGGCGGCTTTTCTAATGGTTTACTAAACAGTCATGGACTGAAAATCCGAGGCAGAGCCAGATGATGTGCTTCAGCAAATCTTCAGGGAGTCCATCCTGGAGGAGACTCTCGGTGGCATCCGATGGTGCCCTCAAACATACGAAACTCCTTTTTCCCAACATCAAGACATAAGGAACGGCTTCCTGCCCAGCGACGACCCGCAGCTCTGCTTCGATCGAGTGGTGAGCATCGTGGGCGAGTTGTGCAAGACGGGTCTCTTGTTGTTGTTTTCCCTGTGCAGACGTGGCTGTCATGACCGTTTCTCCAATCGAGAGGAGAACCTCGTCCTCTTTCGAAAGCAAGAGATGGGTTTCCTGGGGTCACACGGCCCAATCCTTCGAGTTCACGGGCACCTTGCTGCTGCTGTGCTGGTCAGCAGTGGAGGACAGTGCTATAGCTGCCAACACGTTTTCTTCCATGTCTCAGCATTCGCCGCACAAGAACGGAAGTAGTGATAACAGTCACTCTCCTGCCGATGTTTTCCAATGCCACAGGCCGGGTTGAATCCGTTTGCCGCCTGCCTGCCTGGCAGCAGCAACAGCGGGCAGAACAAAGGCTTCGAGAAAGTTTTGGACGTCTGTGCCAAGGCAAAGTTGCTCCCAAGATTTGCCTCTGTGCTGGCTACTTCCAGCGCCTGGGGGACCAGTAACAGCATGAATAACCTCGTCTCTGCTCAGGCATTGATGGACGACAATTGCAAGAAGCTGTATCTATCCCTCCGGCAACTCTCCAAACCCTTCTGTGAGACCTGTTTGTGGCTTGTGCCTAGCCTGCAGAAAGACTTCTGTCATACAAGTTCCTGTGTCAGTATTGCTTGACTCGTGGTAAATGCACCTGGAAACTAAGCAAGAGAACAAAGCGAGACTGTATGCCGTGCACGAGCACACGCTCTTTGTGAACTCCCCCGGATGGCGAGACAAGCTGAAGAAAGTGCTGAAGGAGGCATTCGCTGCCTCCCTCCTCGAATCCTTGGGCATCTTCGCAGACGTCCTCCTGCCCGAGGGACCGCCTGGTGCTGCCACCCGGTTCAAGTTTTGGCCTAATTAGAGTATGGCCTCCTCAGAGTCCTGCAACTTGACTCGGATGCACCCTAAACCCTACACCCTAAACCCGAAAACTTTAGCTTCGTCCGGCTAGAATAAAACAACTCGCGGACTATCCGCGGAGTAGTGCTACTGGTGTTGCGGCTATACCGCAAGCCGAATACAAACAATGCCCCGGGATCGCGGCTTCATGTCTGCTAGTCACTAGTCCAGCTCAACGTGTACTCTCATACATCCTAAGTCTTTCCGCGAAAGCAGCAACCCCGAAACCCCAAGCCCTTGAACCCTAAAGTCCCTTTTTAAATCCTAAACCCTCAAATGAAAGCCTAAACCCTAAACCCTGAACCTTAAAGCCTAAAGCCTAAAGCCTAAAGCCTAAGCCCTAAGCCCTAAGCCCCAAGCCCTAAACCCTAAACCCTGAAACCCCAGAGCCCTAACAGCCCAAAGCGCAAGCAACCTGAACCGCAGAAACTCAGCCTTTTGGGGCTCCTTGTTCTGACACCCCCCAATAAACTAAGTGTGTTACGGTTCCGGGTTTAGGCTGTGTAACTGTTAGGCCTTAGGGTGTAGGGCTTTGAGGTTCTAGGGTTTAGGGTTAAGGGCTCAGGGTTTCTATCTAGGGTTTAGGGTTTGGTTTTTTTTTGGGGGTTTAGGGTTTAGGCTTCAGGGTTTAAGGTTCAGACGTGCCAGCTGCAGCCCCAGACAACTGTAACGGCGAACGACCTGTACCTCAGCCTAGGCTTCACTTGGACAGCAAAGTAGCACACATGCAAACACACAGCTGCCGGTGGCTAGACAACAATCGTCCAGCAGCAGCTTTCTCCAATATTATATCACTCTTGTTCCTAAACCCCTAGCAGTCAGTATTTCCGAAGGCCGAGGTTACTTCCGTTTCTGCTTATTAGATTAGTTCACATATCCGGATGCTGAGGCACTCCGCATCCTTCAGGGCAGGGCTGAAAGAGAGGAGGAGATCGTGCAGGAGCATGCAGCCGCAGCCCTGAGCACTGTCCACGAGCTGTCCCTGTATGCTCTCTACCTGCAGTCATGCCCGGCGAAGGCATCTGCTCTTTTGGCCAGCGACAGCAGCATTCCGAACGCCGAATCCGTGAAGGAGAGTATCGTCCTCGCTCTCAAGCAGGAATGGGAGCTGGTTTTGACGATGGAGAGCGACGCCGAGACTGCGAAAATGAAACGACAGCGATGCGGCTACACGCAGCACCAATGCTACAGGGAGCTCATGACCCAGCTCGAAGTCAACAACTACAAGTGCTGCGACCCAGTTCGCGACCTCATCGTGGCTTGGTATCCGCCTTTGGGCTTCTCCGCAAATGTGGAGACAGTTTTTAACAGTCTGGAGGACGATGTCAAACGAGGCCAGAAGTCGCAGGGCTTGTCTTTGAGTACCTTGCAAGCCCTCGCCATCCGCAGTGTGCAGAAGCGAGTCCTTGGGGCTGACGACACAGCGGAAGGTGTGACCTTGGATGCCGCAGATTGGGAAGGACCCGAGATTCGCAGCCTGAAGGCAAAGATGTTCAGCCCGGAGAGTTGCAAGCCCGGTGCTTTGGTTTGCATTGCTTTCTTGATTTCAGATGACAGAAAAGCCTAATCATTAATGATTTTCTGCCACTCAGCAATGCTTGGTCTTCTGTTCCCCAAACCAACTGAATCATGAGTTCTACAAGATGACAACACAGAAGCCCTTTAGCTTCAGTTGTCCTGCAAGGGCCGGAGGCGGCATTTTGCCTTTGCCGGTATGTTGACGAACTCCTGTCCCTGCAAGGCACTCTGCCCCAGGACTTCAAGCTGGACGACATTCTGAAACCGTTCGACTCCACCAGCCCCTTTCATCACAACCGCAATGCCTTGACTGCGATGAGTGGGTGGCTCGCAGCCGCCAGGCTAGGCTGGGTAAAGGATAATAAACTGTATGACCTTGGAATCTGAAAGACTGCGACACCAGACCCCTGACCAGGCAATCTGTGGATGTGAAAGATGCGACCAAGAATTTCTGGACAAGCTCCACGATCCAGCGAGCGATGCTGCTCCGAGTTGACAAGAAGAAGTTCTACATTTGCATTGGCAACACCCCGAACGTGACGTTTGCTACTCGACATAATAATTCCTCCGGCGCTGCAGCACTCCTGCCTCGCATGGACCTTTCAATTCAATGAGGAAGACAGTGTGTTATTTGTATGTTCTATTTTATTGATCCCAACTTCCGAAAAGGCATATGATGACTGTTGTCTGTGGTGCACAATGACTGCAGGACATCCCAAACACAACACAACAGGCAAGTACCACAGACCCACAGATTCAGTTTGCATCGAAAGCGATGAGATTTGGCCATGTAGGCTCCATTGTGCACGTTTTGATATTGCTTATCCTTCCCACTTCTCCAGCCACAGGCCATCGCTTTGAAGGAGCTGCCCTACGAGTTTCACGGCCACCTCCCACCCAGGGTCGTCGATGAGCAATGCATCGCCAGGGATGGGGTCTGCGGACTAGCCGCAGAGGATCCTCTATCTGATGGGCAACGTGTGAATGCCCTGACTTTGGATCTGGATGGGCATCCTGACGAATAATCAAACCCTAAACCCTACACCCTAAACCCTACACCCTAAACCCTAAACCTTACACCATTTTTTTTGCATAACAAGAGTCTAAGAGCTCAGGCAAGTGCCTGAGCTGCTCTTGCTGGAGATGAAGAAGGCACACCTTTAATCGACAAACAGTTTTGCTGGCGAGTCGCAAACCAGAACATATCCATGTGAGTGTGTTGCAAAGAGGTGGAAGTCTTCGCCTACACGCTGCACTTTTGCAGCGGCCCTCTCGCTGCCAAGCTGGCTGCTCCGTGCTTGGTACGGCGAAGCCTGTTGGGGACGAGTGTTCTTGTGGCACTCTTCAAGACGATGAGCATCGTCAAGCTGACTGTCGAAACTCTGACAGAGTTCTTGTCCGCCTACAACGTTGCCCTAAGGAAGAATGCCAGCAAGTCTGCCAAGGTCAGGGCCTTGATGAAGGTGCCAGAAGTGCTGCAGCATTGCAGCCGCGACATTCTGGACGGGATCGAGGCTTTGCTGGTCGACATGGATAAGCGCCGAAAAAAAAGCCACACGACCGAAGCAGAGCTGGAGCAGGAGGACGAGCCTGCAGATCAGCAGGCGGGCCCGGCTCACTCTGACATACTGAATTTTCATCAATAAGCCACATACACTGTTTAGAATTGGGTCCTTGATGATGTGCATGAAGCTTCTAGGAAACCGAGCGGATGCGATTTGAGTGCATTCAGGAGCCAGATGAAATGGATGAAGATCCGGCCTGGGTTGCTGCCCGAAATATGATTGAAGAAATGGATCGCGAGCAGGACCTGCACTTTCGTGCCTCAAGAATCAACTCCTCTAGAATTCAATCATTTTGAATATGACAGAACCAATTTGGACACCTCTTTTCCGCATCTCACCCACACCTCATTGCATTACGAAATACAAAGCCAGGAAGAGGAGCAGCGAGCTGCCTTGCAGCCTCCAACTGCCGAGCAGGAGCAGGTGGCAGACGAGCCGCCAAAGGCTGCAGATGCTGCGGCAGAGGGCAGCGAACCGAAGGCAGCTGAAGAGGAACAAGCTGCTCGGAAGTCAAGGGCCCTTCTGAGCAGTGCGGCCTCGATGCCGGAGTGGCTTCGCGAGCTCTTCGTTTTCCCGGAAGACGTGACGGTGGCGCACACGACGTTCAAGGATGGTGTGCTGCCCCACTTCCAGGTCCGTCTGCCGAGTGGCGAAAAGTACGGAGGCAAGTATCATGGCAGCAATGAGCATTCGGACTGGTTTCATTTTCGCATCCCCTCTCGTGTCCTTCCTCCTCAAACAAAGTTTGATTGGGTGCAACTCAGGGCATCCTGCAGCGCTTCTTACAATCCGAATCTACCTCCGAGAACTTTCGACAAAGCTCTGACTTATGCGGCTCTGGTACCACCGAAGGAGAGAAGCATGAGTCAGGCCTTGTACTTTTGCTACTGCTGGGCAGTGCAGGGTAGTGCCAAGAGG
>CAJNJA010014767.1:0-12053 GCA_905231915.1 Symbiodinium necroappetens | reverse complement strand
AAAGTTTGTTTTACAGCCACTAAGTAGCTGTTAGTTGAAGTCTGGGCGACATAGTCGTGGCGCACGAACATAGCACAGCCGAGAACATGCAGCTGCTTGTTATTCAGCATGCGGTTTGCAACAATGTTTTCCGGGAAGGGTGGCAGGCTCTTGCTCGGGCGTACAGCCAGCAAGAACCCTCTCGCTGGATTGCGGAGCTGCAGAACCATGACACTGACGCCAGGCACATCGCTCAAGCGCACGCCCGGGGGCATCACCTCGCCCGGCACCCCGAAGTGACCAAAGCTAAGCTGCTGAGCTAGTCGCTCACCACATTCTGCAATACCGTTGCTACCTTTCACGGCCAGGCTACGCAAAGGAATCCGCACCGAGAAGACAGAACCATCGGGCCGAAGGCAGGCGGCTTCCACCTGCGCTTGTGGTGCTGGCGGCATTCGCCACTTTCTCGCCTTGAAAAGCTGTACAATGGGGAAGCCAAATGTCTCCGACTGAACCTCCTGATAAGCCGAAGACGAAAGCGCAACCACTTTAGGGGACAGACATCATGTTCATGGCACGCATCATGCCCCTGGGATGCTGCAGCACAAAGCTCCAAGCCTTGTCGCCGGCGGCGATGCGACACATTGCCTAATCAGAATGCCAGAATTTGTCTAAAGCCCTCTGTTGTTGTTTGCTTCTCGTGTCTCTTCTCGTCTTCGTCAGTCGCAGAATGAGAGACGACAAAAAAAGAAATTTTGATTCACCTGCATCAGAACGTATTCTGGCCTCGCAACAAGCACCGCCCGAAGTGTGGCAGCCAACACATCACTGCGAAAGCCGCGGGTGCATCTGGGACTCACGCAAAATCCAGATATCGCGCAAACAAGGAGGGCATGTGTTGCACAGAAATGCTGCGGCCACACGCTCGTCACATGCAGGCCCCCTGCACATGAACATGATTGCTTCCGCAATGGTGTGCGCCAGAACAGCAAACAAGGTTGACCTTGTGGATCTTGTGGCAACAATCAACCGCTGACCTTTTCCGATGCGATCGCCACACCCGCCTGTACAGGTAGCCGGGCTGTGTTACGTTTCTGTCCTAGGCGGCTTTGCCAGCAATCCATGCTGCGCAGCAACCTCCTTGAACGGCCCTCCCAGCTGGAGGCTGAGGCAAGAACTCCGATTGGACTTATTTGTTGATATGAATCAGCTTTGTGTACTTGCCGCCACCTGTCTCTGATTTGTTTATCTCTAAGTACTCTCCGTATGCAGACATTTTCTGAATGGCCACAATCTGAAAGCTCTTCTGATCCGTTGCCAGCTGCAAGTCATGTTACTCGCACATACACACGAACACCAGCGAGGACGGAATGCTCAACCCTGGAATCGTTGCTCTTTCACACCGGCTTCCGAAAGCACTGTGACGCTAACGTAGCTGTGTCGGAGCATTATGCAACTACCTTGGAAAAGGAGGGGATGTCTAATATCACTGAGACATTCCGCGGACAAGCTCTGCAGCCTACAACACCATGTATACCATGCATGCATATTGGACTAGACTCAGGGCGCTCAGTGCCGCGGAAACTGGAAGCGATCCAGGCGCTGGCACACCTTCGGCGGCTTGGGTGATTCGGCTCTGGGGAAGAATGTCCGGAGACTGGACCGCAAATACAGATTCAAACGCAGGAGCACTGCCTCAGGTTTCTTGGAGTCCGCGTGCACTGCGTGCACAACGGCAAGTGTGCTCGCATAGCAGTGGCCGATGAAGGGTGTCGGATGGAAAGGAAGCAGTCCAATTGAGCCATTTTTCACTTTGGACCTTGCCTATGATAGCTCAGCACGTGTGAGCCGATAATGATGCGAAGGCGAAAGCCGTGTGCTGTCGAGGGGCCGTCAAGCACCATCCGTTCGACTTTGCAACGGCGCTTTTGATTGAATTTTGTTATACACCAATTAAACAATCAATCGCACACATGCGTTCAAGCATGCTTCGGCGTGCAAGCCGCGCCTGAATTCGGCATCAGCGCATCTTCTCCTGTTCATCCCAGAAGTCGCATTCTTCGGCACGGTAGTGCTCCACCTCTTGGCTGACGCCAGCGTCAAAGCGCATGGCATTGCCACGCTCAGGATCATAAGGATACCAATCCGGCAGCAGCACATTAAGGCGGCTATCCTCCTGAGACTCATGTGCATCTGCGATATTCTCTGTGGTATTCCCTTCATACCAAATGAAGTTCGTGTAGGCTCCCTGAAGACGATCTGTCAGCTTAGCCCCCTGCACGACTTTCCCGTCCACATCGATCTTCGAGGGGTTCTCAAAGAGGAAAGCGAGGTCAGATCCATGTCCGGCACCTGGGCAAGGATAGCAGCTGCCCCCAACTGGCTTTGCATCCATGGCTTGGGAAGCCTTCCTCAGGGCCATCATTTGCTGTTTGTTGAATACCTGCGGCACCAGCCAACTGTACCAGAAAGCTTGCCCTCCATGCTCGTGGAATCGGTGGACGACCCGCCGCATGATGCACGTAAAGTCTTTGTCTGCGCCCATCACACGTGCCGCCCAGTAAGCAGCACTCCACTGATTTGGGAATATGCTCAGAGCATAATCTCGAAAGATCGTAAGGGGATACAGTCGCATCGCCTTCTCTGCTGTGGCCGGCGACATCTGTGTCTCCAGGTATTTTCGGAGCTTGTGAGCATCTGCACTGGGACCCAGATCTACGAGCTTGTCACCCAAAGTGTTGCCAATGATGATTGGCACGGAAAAATCCACAACAGTGCTTCCTGTCTTGATGGCTTCGTAGGGACCTAGAACCATTTCGACACCGTCCACAACTGGCCCATACCATTGCCCGTTGCCACAGTTCATAGTCTCCTCTGCGGACCGTCCGAGCAAGCACCGACGATCAGTCTTAGCGCAACCAAGACAGCGGCAAACGGCAGCAAAGGCAGCCTCTGCAGCTGACATTGGCAAAGCTGCCTAGTCGGTAAAACCGCCTGACATGATAATAGCACGTGAGAAATGCCCTTTGGATCTTGATGCCACCAGGTGCACCGAGATAGATGCAGCACCCGCAGACCAGCCCATCACCGTGATCCGCGCTGGATCACCACCGAAGGCGCGGATATGCTTCTGAACCCACACCAATGCCAGCCTCTGGTCCTGTATCCCATAGTTACCCGTCGAGTTATCTCTGGCACGCAAGGATTCTGAACCTGAAAAGCCAAAGACGCCCAAACGATAGTTTGTGCTTACAACCACCACCTTGTGGTTCCAGACAAGTTCGGCTGCATCGTCTGGAGCAGTGTCACTTCCAGCCCCCAGGGTGTAGCCGCCACCATGAAACCAAACAAGCACAGGGTTTGGCTTGTTCCCAACACCCCAGGTTGGGGTGTATACGTTAAGGTACAAGCAATCCTCGCTTACACCTTCCTGTCTGTAGCCGCTCGGATGCATGCAGGCAGGTCGAAACTGCCTTGCAACCAGGGTCTGCGGCTTCCAAGCAGGTGCCAGCTCTGGTGGTTGAAATCGCTCAGCAACTCCGAAGGGGATGCCCTGGAATACGCGGGCGCTTGGATACAAGGTGCCCTCAACCATGCCCAGCTCTGGAATGTCAACATAGGTGGGCGCAACACGGAAATATGGCGAACAGACCCTTGCCAAGAGAAGGAATGTAAAGACTCCAGCACAAAGTATAACCATCCACTGCACTTCGGATTTGATGGAGCCCTGCTTATACAAGTTGTTCGAAGCCGCCTCCCTCGTAGTCGACGCAAATCTGCCCGCCTTTTCCACGACAGCATCCAGCTGCGAGGAGGCGCTGCGGATGAGTCTGGCTGCGGCTTGCGTAAGACCACCTTTTCTATCCTTGCTATCCTGCAGCAATCCTTCAGAAGCCATGGCGAGGCGGAAGCGGAAGCCGGGACTTCCGGAACTTTGGCTTCCGAAAGCCACCAACCTAATTACAACAATATAAAAACCCAGAAACCGAACCATGGCCCCCCCCTAATTGCAGTGGCAGGTGAGGGAAAAGCCATACCAAACCTAACAGTGAGCGTTGAATGGAAAACCAAAAAATCACGCGCTTAAACTCACGCGACTCGCAGGTATGGATTTCTTTCCGCGCACCGTAGATTCCCGCTCGGGATGCTTGTCTTGAGGTCGACACCACGGTACGGAATCATCCGTGGTCATGTCTTTTCTGGAACAGTGCCAGACCCCTGCCGACACAAATCACATGCTTCCAGCATCCGGGGCCTCTTGCATCCATCGTGGCGAGTGTTCGTAGCTTTGCCAGAACCTTGGCTTGACTGGCTTCACTTTGAGCAGCCTGCCGCACGCTAGATGATGGAACGGTGAACACTCACCCCGTCACCAGACATCCCGGACATCCCTTCTGAATTTCAGCGAGAAGCTTGATGAACCAGTGAACACGGCCGTGATCAATGCGCGGCAGAACATGGCTGTCCGGGGGAATCGCGTTGCGTTCCTCGACCAGAACACTTTTTTTTCAGTGTTGAACCCCTGACAACCCGAGTCTTCTCCATGCTCTTTCGATAACTTACCTCAGATCTCGGCGCGAATATGTTCAACTAAGTTCGGGTTCCCCGGTGTGTTATCTGGCTTGGTGTACTCGGTTAAAAAACATGCAAGCATCTAAAGGGGCCCTCGGCCACAGAACAACTCAAAGACACCGGCCGTTCGGCCCCCGCCTCCAAAAGACGACAGATCTCCTGCAGGCACTGCTGCCAGTGGCCCGCGGAGGCATTGATCTCGGGATCGCATAAGTCTTTGGCATTCTCGGCCGTGATGCGCGTCTCATCAAAGTCGCACATCCCAGCCTCAGTTACAGAGGGCCCCGGTCTCGGCGGACCATGGGCATTGGGCCTTTTTCTCAGATATATCCGAAGCCTTCGGCCTCATTCCTGAACAGGGCTCCGGCCTTCTCTGTGGGGAAGATGTACCAGGCCCAGCAGCTCTCCTGGCCCGGCAGTCTTCGACTTGAGCATGGCTGAAAGAACGCGGGGTGCATGACAGCTTCGATGAAGGCGAAAGCTTCAACATCTGGCTCCCGACACCCGGTAAGTGCAATCTGTGCCTAGGGAAGCCAAGCCCGCGAAGGCTTCGAAATAGTCTGATATTACTCTTGTCTAAACCTCCACTGCAAGACTTCCATGAGAGTCCAGAGCCCAGCGCTCTTCCTGGCACGCCCTTATAAGTCGAGTGACCACAGCTGGATTTATGTGCATACGTGCATACAATGCATACATATGTATGTATGTATGTATGGACATAGTTAGATACATACATACATACATACATACCTACCTACCCACTTACCCACCTACCCACCTACCCACCTACCTACCTACCTACCTACATACATACATACACACGCCTATTTCGCCTCTATACACACATCATCCACGGATTCATACAATGTACGCAGCCCTATGAAATCTTTCTTCCGCATGGCTCCTTGGCGCCGTCATCCAGCTCGCGCAAAATCTTTTGCATGTGCTTCTCCTCCGGCACTGGTTTGGCTTCGCTGCGATTAAAGCTTACCTGAGGCTTTCTAATGATAATGTACGTATTCATTCCTCCATGCAGGTATTTTTTCCCACTCTCAGCTGCCAGGAATGGACACTACGTACCTGCAAAACGACCAGCTCGCCCCGCTTTTTACTCAACACCTGCTTCTGCCCGAAGCTTAGCACGGGGGGTGTTGAGGGTTCGCTGGCCTGGCATTGGAGAAGCGCTTGAAAAGCCCGCCTCCGCATGTGGGTCAATGTGGACTGCTCGGTTATAAGAAGGCTCATACCACGCTCTACCTGATTTTCTTTACCTGCTTTCATCGGCATCCATGCTCCTGGATTTCTGTTGGGTATGCCGAAAAGGATCGGAGCATGCGGCAAATCATCCCTTGGACGTAAAGATACAGGTCAAAAAGAAGGTGCAGTTAAAATCTGAACCTGCCTGTCGCTGGAGCTGCCGGAAGTCGCGGTCGTCTTGCCTCGGCTCGTTCGTTTCGATCATTTCGGCGGGATGTGTGACTTCCTCGTGCGCTATACTTCCAAATATCATCCCGAGTCTGCTGTCGAAGCAACTCTCTCGGACTCAGCGTCCGATTCGGACCGCTCCTCCTCCTCCTCCTCCTCCTCCTCCCACTCAGCGTTTCCCCACAGCAACGTTTCACCTGCAGTTTTGCCATCATTCGGCAAGTCAGCATATCCTTCGACCGCATGCATCATCCCCATCCCATTCCGCATTTTCTGGAGAAACTGCATACTCGCCATTGCCCAAGGCATGATGCTCCGAACTATCACTTGCAGCTCAACAGCATCATACGTTATGCACGGATGCAGCTGCCAGTGCATGGCTTTCTCGTCATTGGTTAAGCCCAAAGCTGAATCGGTACGGCGCTTCGCGGCCCGGCGACAAAGACCTCGCCTGCCGAGCCGTCCAATGCTGAGCCCAGGCTCTATATACAGCATACTAGTAGTAACAATACAATTAGCAGTAGCACTGAAATTCTTGTACTTCATACTACAGCAGCAACACTTCCAGGAACAGTGTGCCACAGCGCAGTGACCCACTATCGCGCGAGGAGGGGCGCAAACTACATCGACTTCTCGCGGGATCGGTTCGGCTCTGGGGCTGCTAATGTTGGACAAGTGCAGAAGTTTGGCGCGGCCTTGGCCTTCGGCGCTTTTGCCGCTTTGGGCTTGGGCATGACCTTCTCCGGGGAGTCGACGGCAGCCATGGGGCAGCGCAGGAAAATGTCGAAGAAGGTATAAATTTAAATTCATCGCCATAGCGCCAGGTGCATGCAAATGCTGGGGCTTTCCTGGAAAGTGTCAACAACATAACTAGCTCCATGTGATCTCTGAGGAAAACTCTACCATCACGGCGTCAGCGCTGTCACAGTCAACCCAGGCAGCATGGCTGTACCATCCTGCTTTTTTGGAAGCTTATGCACCTGCCCAAGACACCCTCACATGCGTGCACCCCATTATAGCATGCACCAGTCCCAAACCGCAACCGAATCCGTAGATCAACCCCTCAGCCTTTACAGCCTTAGGAGCCGGCATGGGGATCTACTTAGGTGTGACTTGATATCGAATAAAGACTAGCCCAATCTCGAAAGCCCCTCACAAAACCGAAGCCGCGGTGCAAGAGTCCCGCAGCTGAACGACAAGTAGTTTTAAGCCCAGGCTTTGCCGAATTCGTTACCGGGTGCCTTTAGACTTTTTCTCACAGCTAGCGGCATCGCTACGGTCAGTGAGCCAAATTCCAAGCTCGAATTAGTGCTTAGGATCGGTGCTGAAGTCGGGAAGGTGAAAGGTTGTCTCTCCAGAACCCTCCAAGCGGAAAGCTCAAGCAATACGGTACTGAGAGGTTTCAGGTTCAGGGATTGTGGGAACGGTTCACACACTGGCTCGCCAGCCCATACATGCAGCTGTACAGATTATATGGATTAAGCAAACACTCCGACACCAGGAATCCGCAAACTAGGGGCCATGCACAGGTGTCAAGGACATACAGGTTGCTATTTGTCACCCTGTAACCCTCCCCTCGACGATGACTGCTCGACAACTGCTTCCCTCGACAGTAGTGTTGCAAGCTGTTGCAGTAGCTGCTGTTGCTGCTCTTCATACACGCGAGTACGGACATGCTCGCCGTGCTAATTATGCTGTGCTGCAGGTCTTGTCCAACAGCATAGAATAGGCTTATTAACATTTGTATTGTTGTGTTTCGGCAGCTGTATCTTCTGCAATCTCTGCCGCTGCCACTGTGTTTCTTGGCACTGCACAATTATGCCGTGATTCTGCCATGGTTTAGCCCCAGTTTGCTGAGAAGCATAGCTTGACAGCAAGACGCGCAAATTGGGAACGACAGCCACCAGTTCTCAGGAGTGAGGGGAAGAACGAGCAACAGGCACTGTTGGAAACGACCGGGGTGTCTCAACTGCGGCAAGTCAGCTCTTACCGCTCACGTTGCGATTATCTTCTCTGAAGCACGTACATCCTGTGGGGCAATTGCTGCGGAATCCCTGGTCAAACTCATGCTAATTAAGGCCCACGAAGTGCATGCTAACATGCATAAGATCATCGATCATTTGTCGGCACCTGCAGGCAGGAATCCAATTCTAATTATATCCAACAGTTGCGATTGAATTCGTGGGCAGGCAGGTGAAAAACCGTCGTCTCACCCGACCGAACACCTCGTCCACACTTTGTGACTCTCAATGTGGTGTCTCAGCATTGTCCTTTTTCGCCGCGCCGCAGACTGGCAAATCAACTGGTGCGGTTTGCCCCTGCTGGGGCCCCGGGCTGTGAGGGAGCCTCCACCTGGCTTCGAGTTTCGGGACTGCGAGAGCTCAACCATGCTCAGCCCCTAACTCACCGATCATCCCTGCACTTTGAAAAACTATTACAAACATGGCCTCCTCTAAGTGTCTTCACGCTGATGGGCCTTTACTTTACACCACTTTCCCCACATCCTAAACGCCAAAACCCCAAATCCCAAAAGCCCTACTGGGCCCTACTGCATTTCCCTCTTGCTCTTTTTTGCTGCGCTGGGCGACCTTCCACAGGCGCTCCCAAAGCCTCGCTGTGGCCTGGGAGCGGATCGCGGCGCTTGCTACAGGGCTCTGGTAACATATACACGTATGTGTGTATATAATTACAGTTAATTTCGATAGATAAATACATACCTACGTATTGATACGTATTTATTGTATTGACATATGTACTGGCTTATATATGTATATGTCTGTGTGTATATGGACAGAGAGAGAGATAGATCTCTCCTTAGTTTAGAGACAGCGCTTGCCTCCCGGGGCCTGCATCGGGTGTTTAAAGGGATGGGGACAAGACACGGACGAGCTCTTGTAGGCTATTTGGGATCTCGACACGAGGATTTCGCATTGGGGCGTTGGGGCTTGAGTTTGGGCAGCACGTAGTGAATGTAGTGGAACTGAGCTGGGGGTGTTGCGGAGGTTAGCACAGAAAGCCTCCAGCATGCTTTTTTCGCGGAAGTGCCTCATTCACATGGGCGTGTCGGTGCTGCCTTCGGGCTGGGTGTTCCATGCCCAAAGCGAAATCAGGCTGGGCTTACCTTACATCACTCGACCGTGGAGCGGTAGGGCTCCGATGTTCTGCGCCCCATGTTTAGACTCTTCCCATAAACGCCATGCCATATCCCGCCCAAGCGGATTTAGCGTCAGCGCGGCTGTGAATTGCTGCGGGACCTTGTCCCATCTTGTCCCACATGCCAGAGCCCAAGTAAAGAGAGCTTGTGCTTCGGATGCTTCCGGCCATCTCACAGGTCTTCCTCCTCATCGTCGTCCTTACCCGGAGGCGCCTCCTGGCAAGCAACTGAAAAAAAAACCCTGCCAATGGCATGATGCCAGTTGCATCTCAGGACACCACATCATATCCCACAAGTAGCAGAACCCCAGAAGAGCTCCTTCGCAGTGCAGAGCTGGGCTTTCTGGAAGCACAGCCAATGCTCCGTGAGCGCGCCGTACATGCGGCCCTGTGCCCAGCTTGAGCTGGCTCAGATGCAGGAGCTTGACTCGAAAGACAGGTAGATGGATGTATTTCAGGGGAGAAAGACCGACCCCGCCCGGCCTCGTGGCGAGCCGCCTTGTCAACAAGCTCTTCTTGGAATGTCCTGTCAGGACTAGGCCGGGCTCGGGTTTGGCATGGGCCGCCCGGTTCCGAGTCCCTGTGCATGCCTTCTGCCTCAAGGCATCTCAAGGGAACATCAGAGCAACTCCCCGAAAAGTCTCCCGGAGTTTAGCCGCCTCAGGAGCGTGGCACAGAGCTCCTTAGACGCTGCTCGGTTCTTTTACAAGCAGTCTCTATACCAATCAGGATCAGCTGGGACTCCGTAAGGTTGCCCTTCGCCGCCTCACTGGTCCCCAGGAGCTGGAAGTGCTCGCTCCTGAGGCCGAGTAGGCTTTGGGATCGGTGTCGCTCCAGAGCACGACGGCGTTACAAGGTCTCGGCCGTCTAGCTGGTTGAAGGAAGCTGTCTGCCGACATCAATAACCCAGTGAAGAAGACCCGAAGGTGACTCCAGCTGCTTCCGGAAAGCGTAAGAGAGTTCGACTTGCCACCGCGAACGTCATTGAAGTCTTGGTAGCTGGGCGGCGACCTCGACTCGGCACCGACGCCATGTCCTTCCTGCCCTCGGCCCTCCGAACACAGCTTTCTCGGCTCAGCTGCTGCCCGGACGGAGGCACCCACAGCACCACCTCGGAAAGCTATGATAAGGCCCTCGAGTCGATGTTGAGGAGGCGAGGTGCAGACAGGACCCCGCCTGTTTTGGGAAGCGCCTGTGGGCGCAAGCGCCAGCGTCGGCAGCACCGCTGCCAGCCAGGGCCTGCGTCACAGAGCTTGCAGGGCAGCTAAATTAAGTAGTTCGACCCTTACTGAAATGTCAGCAATGCCATGATGCTGGTCCTAACCCAGCGGCCCTTGCACGCACGTTACAGCGAAAGGCTCTTTTTGAAGCTTAGGATGGCGGGCCGTGATCAGACAAGCACTGCACAGCGCAAGTTGAACTACTGAGTTACTGCCCAATGACAAGACTGTCTTGGAGGTGGCGACTCCAAATTCCGAAATGCCTGAACACATCATCTGCGCTGCTTGCTCTGAGCGCGGGAAGCCTCCTCCGCCAGGAGCCTTCTCTGCTTTGCCTTGACACGCCTGGATCAGGCATTGATGCTATGGCGGAGAGAGCACCAAACATTCCCTACAACGTGGGATAAAGGACACAGCTATATCGGTGACTGCTCAGTCTTCGTTGCAGTGATCCCACATGGTAACACAGGCTTCGAGGCGAACTGAAGTTTATCTTTTCCTCAGTCATGTCATCCCCGGCAAGAATCTGACGGGAGGGTGTGACACTGTCTGCTTCGGGATGCTGCAGGATCTTGCCAGAGACGCATTGGCATGCCGTTCACATTCGAACGACCCTACGAAGGAACCCTCACGCGCACTGCGCAGATACTATCACGAACTAATACCTGCACACGGAAAAGGACAACACAAACTCATCGAGAGATATGAAGGTCAAAGCGTAAGGAACTTTCCGGGGTCTGAATGAAAATGACATCTCTCGGCACAACGAGACTAGAACTGCCATTACAACTGGCAGAGCCCCTACAAACTCGCACACCAGCTCTGAGTTCTGGCTTTGGCATCTTCTCCAAAAGAGCCGCCCGCAGCGCTTTGGCCGCCCAGAGGCCTCCACAGCTTTCAGGCAGCTTGAAAGCAGCTGCTGTCGAGGGCTGGGCAACCCCAAACCCCAACACCCAAGGCCCCTCAGCTCAACACAGCAGAGGCACAGGCACTACAGGATAACGGCCCTGGCGCAGGCAGGGCAGCCTCTGCGGCCTTCGGTACGTTGTGGACGGAACTGGGAGATCTCACCAAAACGAGCGGCATGTGTGTGTGTGTGTAGCCCCGCACCGTTACATTTCAGGGTTCGGGGTCTGAAGGGCTTTCTGATGACCTGGCACTCCGAAGGTTCCGGTCTCGAGGTTGCATCTACAGGCCGGCTACGAAGAGCACAGAACATGAAGCCTCTGCACTCCCCTTTGTGCGCTTCATGCGTTCCGCGTTCAGAAGACGAGTAGAGTAAAGCTATGGCAGCTATGACAACGCCGTAACGCCGCCGAGCCCGTGTTTGCAGGTCAAACGTTCGCCAAGCCCCGAACCAATAGTGATGGAACAGCATGGTCTCGCCTCCCTTACTCTGAATCTCCTGGTGCCCACCGACCCCGGCCCCATTTGGTAGTTCATTTACTCTGAAACAGCGTCTCCTGCCTCCTCCTCCTCAGATGTGCCAGCTGACAGTCTTTTGCGAGAGTTAGAAGGGTGGCAACACACAGAGAACACGATTTCCAACTTAAGCATACTACTTACTACATGCACCTTTTGAAACCAAAGAGCAATCAACTGATCGGCTCTGACTAAACTCCTAGTAACAAGTATTGACAAGTTCATGACATTCTTGGTTATCGACCCTGTGAGTCCAAGCAACAAATGATTTGGACTAGACTG
>CAJNJA010014766.1:0-12054 GCA_905231915.1 Symbiodinium necroappetens | reverse complement strand
AAACCCCTAAACCCCTGGGTTTAGGGTTTAGGATTTAAGGTTTAGAGTTTAGGGTTTAGGCTTTAGGGCTTCCCCTTAACCCTAAACCCTAGCAATCCAATGACCCCGAAACCCCTTAAACCTTGAAGACGAGGCTCGCCATGCGTGAGAGTCGGGCCAGGGGCGAAGATGTGTCTGCAGAGATGATCAGCAGCAAGAGGTGCAGCTGCTCGAGATCTTGGTCCTTGGCTTAGGGTGTCGGGTACCCTAAACCCTAAACCCTAAACCCTTAGCCCTAAACCCTAAACTTTAAGGGGGGTTCTGGGTTGCTTAAGCTCTTGGATTTAGGCCCCTACTGTTAAAGCATGGGAGTTAGGATTAGGGGCACTCTTGGGGATATAGACGCTCTCAATAAGGTCCCTTTTAAGAGAGCCAGAAGTAGGGTTCAGAAGGGTCCCCTTTAAGGGGGGTCTCCCTAATACTACCTGGGAAAGCAGCCTTCAACCTCCACCTAAACCCTAAACCCTAAACCCCTAAACCCTAAACCCTAAACCGGCAAAGTCGCCGAGAGAGGTTGGCAGGCCCGACGATGGAAGTGCACCAGACAGTCCATCGCCACCTTGGGAGAGGATTTAAGGGCATCGTTGCTTTAAAGTTTCGGGTTCAGGGTCTGGGGTGTAGGAGGGTTTTCCTAGCCTCCTTTGAGGTACCTTTACGGGTGTTATTGGTGAGCTTATAAGGCCTGATTATGCGCTTCGCAAGAATTTTGCCTTGCCGAGCTGCCCTAGGGGCTCCCTTAACCGGTCTCTTTAAGATTTCTTTAGGGTTTAGGGTTTAGGATGATCTCGTTTAAGATTTCTTTAGGGTTTAGGGTTTAGGACGGTCTCTTTTAAGATTTCTTTTAAAGGCGCAAGCCAGGAGATCTCTGAGGTGTTTTCTCAGAGAGAACCCAATACACATTAATTAGGGAATATACCTTAAGTAAAAGGGGCCTTACTATTATGATTTAGAACCCAATACACCTTAATTTGAGGAATATGCCCTAAGTAAAAGGGGCCTTAATATTGTGGTTTAAGGGCATATTCCTTACTTAAGGGGGTATTGGGTTCTCTGGATCCTCAAGGGTTCCTTCTCTGGGTTTTTGCAGGTCATCCTGCTTTGTCCGTGCTCGTGAAGTTCATTTTTTTGGGGCTTGGGCAGTTCGTGACTTAAACCCCAACAAAACAGGCAGTAAGGTCCAGCTACTTGCCTGCCCCACAGTAGCATACAGGAGAGACAGCAAACTCGAAACTCCTAACCCCTAAACCCCTACACCCTAAACTCCCAGACCCCTAGTATCCCTAAAGCCCTAAACCCTGAACCCTACACCCTTAGTTGCTGAGTTCATAAGCACAAAAACGTGTACACACTTTCAGTTATATATGGGATCATAGCATCCCAAAAAGTTTAAAATGTAGTAATTCAGCTACTAAGACTGCAGCTATTCATTAGTTCTAGCGTGTTCCTTCTTGCACTCAGTGCTGCGTACCCTGACCCCTATGACTGCTTAGGATCTAAGGTTCAGGCTTTGACAGCTACGAACACGATTACTGTGGTGACGACGGTTTAGGGTTAAGAGTTTTGGAAGGTAAAACGTCGGAGTGCGGCCGAAATTTCAAGCATCAGCCAGACTCCCTAGCACACCCTGCAACCCAACACACTCGCCAGCGTAAGCCCTACACCCTGAAACCAAAGACTGCCCTAGACCCGGGACCCTAAAAGAAACAAAGACCTTGAAATCGAAGACCGCCAATGCCCTGAAGTCGCATACTCTGCTAAAGCCCTCAATGCGCGAACTTTACGTTTGGGGCTTTGGAGTTTGATGAGTTTTGCTGTTTCAGAGTTGCCCACGTTGCTGTTCAGCGGTGGGATGCGCAGCGCATCACTAAGACGGCCGGAGATCACATCCATCTCCATCTGAGCAGCTTGGGAGATTGGAACAGCATTTGGATCAGGTCAATCTGTCTTCGAAGCACGTATCATACTAGTCTAACATACTGCAGCAGTAACAACGATTCGATGAACACGCATGTGGAGTTCGTGCCTTGATCAGGCTCGAGGAGGCTTTGACGAGGGGCACAAATCAACCTATCTCTCTAGGCTTGGTAGAGGCGTCTGAACGCTAGGTTCTTCGGTATCCCCTCGCACAAAGGGCTAACCCTCTCTCCTATCATCCTATCATTCAGTTTTAGCCTGGTAAAGAAACCAAAGGTAGAAGGATGCTGCAAACCCTAAACTCTAACCCTAAACCGTGAGAAGGTTGCTGCTGTGGGACCCAACCTTAGGAGGCAAAGTTGTTGGACTTGCTTAGCCTACTTGTCCGGTATCTTGGGGAACTAAAGGTTAGCTAACCTTTGGGAGTATATTGCGATTATGATGCCCCAGAAAGGGTAAAGGTTAAAGGTCTACCTACCCTACTACTAGGCTTACGGCTTAGTGCGTGGAGGGCTTGGATGTTCAGGGCTAAAGGCAGTTTAGGATGTACGGGCTGAGCACGAAGAGTTCCTGACCTCATACATGCTTCTTCATGTCGTCGTTCACGTTACCGACTGGCTGCAAACCCGGGATTCCGATGTGCAGTAGAACACAGATGGGATCGGTAGAAATGAATGGCGTCGCAGAAGGTGGCCGCGAAGGACACAACGAACAGCAAGCTGTTCCTGCCGCTCGATGTCGACTTCCCGGATGAGGTGCGACTCCATGCCAATTCGCTCGACTTGCTCTGTGCTAACCACGGATGCTACCGTCCCACTCCTCTGACGTCAGCCAACACCGGCGTAGTTTGCGCACGCAGGTGCCTCGTTATCGACCACAGCCCTTAACCCTACACCCTAAACCCTACGGTTTAAAGGCTGGCTATTGGAGAGCTAAGTTCTGCAGGGTGCGCGGCCGATGCTGCTGGAGGCTTCCGGATCCGAAACCACTGGTGCGTTTAGGGTTTAGGGTTTGGCCAAAGGTCCATAACTCCCAAACAGACTCCAAACCGGATCGAAACCCAGTCGCCCAAAACCGAAAAAAAAAACATTAGACCCTAAACGGTTTAGGGTTTAGGGTTTAGGGCTACCCTAACTCCACTAAAGGTCTAAAGCATACATCCTAAGCCCCTCAGAAACCTACAAGCCCAAAACCCTGAAGGCCTACACCCCCCGAAACCCCGTAACCCTCAACCTCTTTACCCTGAGCCCATAGGCCCATAAGCCCCGCTTGGAGGTTCAGGGGGGTTGGTAAGTGGGTAGTTCTCCAAATTAGGGCCCCTTTTTGGATCCCCAATATAGTGCGGCACTCTTATAAAAAGGATCCTAAAGGAGACCCTGCTTTAGAGAACGACCCAAGTTGGGTTATAAGCAAAGTTACTACAATTACAGCAACTTATAACCCAACTAAGGTACCTATAACCCCACTTCCTAAGTCCCCTGATCCTTGAAGTAGACCGAAACCCCTAAACTTTCCCAAAACCCCAAACCTCTATAGAACCCTTATAGAAACCCTTAAAGGAACTTATCAAGAACCCTTGCAGGAATCCTTAGCAAAGCCCTGCTGTCCGAGCGGCAAAGTAGCCAGCAGCGTTCAGAAGCGGCTCCAGAATCCTGCCTTTGTCCGCCCACTCGGCTGGCACCTGCAACTGGGTTTAGGGTTTAACGATCAGGGTTGAGGGTTCAGTGTTTAGGTTAAACCCTAAACCCTAAATCCTAAACCCTAAACCCTAGGGTTTGGGGTTGAGGGTTTAGGGTTTAGGATTCAGGCTGGGCATGGGAGCACTAAGTACAATAGAAAGCCAAGAAGTTTAAAGTTCTCCTATTGGCTAACTAAGGACGTCAAACCCTAAACCCTAAACCCTAGACCCTGATCCCTAGAAAACCCTATAAAACCCTACAACCCGTAAACCCTATTAAACCCCAAACCCTAAACCCTTATCCGAATCCAAGGAAGCCCTGACATCTGCAGGAAGCCTCCGGCATGAATCCGCGCACGGCCTCGCCAGGGCGGACAAGGACCAGCCTGCGAGTGTACTGGGCTCTAGGCTTTAGGGTTTTCCTGGGTGTCGGGTTTAGGGGTTTAGGGTTCAGGGTTTAAGAGTTTTTTCCTTTATAGTAGGGTTTAGGGTTTAGGGCTTTTTTGCCCCAAAACCCTAAACTCCAAAACCCCAAAACCCTAAACCCTCTAAAACCCTATAAAACCCATAAAACCCTAAAACCCTATAAAACCCTAAGACCCTAAACCCTAAACCCCAAAACCCTACACCGCAAAAGCCCCAAAAACACAGCCGGCTCCAGAGCGAGCCTTGCTGCTTCCTCGGACGTCTGGGCTGCACGGGCCAGCACGAAGGAGACATGGCGCAGCTCCTTTTCTGGGCTCTTGGTAAGGGATTTAGTTTAAGTTACCATGCTTAGTTGCTGAGTTCATTAGCATAAAAAAGTGTACACTTTCAGTTCTAGGGGTCATATTATCCCAACAACTTTCAACAACTTTCAAGTGTAGTAACTCAGCTACTAAGCATAATAGGGATCTAAAGAAAATAATATGCTTTCCTTATTCTAGTAAGTAGCTTAAATTAAATCCCTTAGCAAGAGCCCAGTTTTCGCAGGGGCTTCGCTCGAATGTATTTTGTGGGTTCTTAGAGGGTTTAAGAGGGGATCCTGGAGAGAGAGGGAGAGAGAGAGCGCCAACAAAACTAGAATGCCTGTATATGTGGCGGAAGCTCTCTAAATTAGGGTCCCTTCTGGGGTCCTTTCGATAAGGGTGCCATACGATCTTTGGGACCGAAAAAGGGATCCTAATTTGGAGAACTACTCGTTTTGTGCTTCTTAGAGGGCTTAACATTACCCCCCCCAAAATAAGCTACCTGTTTGAAAGGGCATCAGAACAAGGAGCCGTAAAATCCCCTAAACTTTAAACCCTAAACCCTTAATTAACACCTAAACCCTAAACCCAAAACCCTATAAGGTAGGGTGTATGGGGTTTCGGTTGGGCTTAAGGTGACCCTATCCGCAAGCACTAACCAGAGCAGTCCATGAGTACCCTGAACTCTTTCAGGGGACTAAAGGAGAGACCCTTAAAGGGACCCTTGGGGCTATATAGGGGCTTTATGAGACTACATAAGGGGTTTTTTGAGGGTTATATAGGGTCTTAGGATTAGGGGTCCCTTCTAGGGATCCCTCCTATTGTCCTGAACTCTTGGGCTTGGCTAGAGCATGTACCAACTTTGTGCTGGCATCTCGGCTCCTCTTATAAGGATTTGGGGTTTAGGGTATGTTTAGTATATTATAGGGTCAGCAAAAAGCCTGCGATGTTCGGAGATCAGCCTCAAAAAGGAGCAGAACCAAAATGGCAAAGCAACCAACGCAGGCAGAGTCAAGCTGGACCTCCAAGTACTGCCAATGGCAGAAAGCCGTGGATAATTCCTACAACCCCGCCCCCTGCCTTCACAAAACAAAACAAAGCCCCAACCCGCCGAAAGCCCTAAAATCCGTCTAAGAAGTCATGGGAACCCCTTGTACGAAAAATCCCGAAGCCCTATCAAGCTTACAATCCCTAACGACTAAACCCTAAACCTCCAACCCTAAACCCTAAACTCCTGATACTGATGGAAGCACTAATTACCCTAAACCCTAAACCCCAAACCCCTGAACAAATCAACCGAGCCTCTGATACAACCCGTGAGCAAAAGCCTACAAGCCCCATACAAGGCCCTCCGAAATCCCCGCTAAAACCGATCGACTAAGGACACGACTGAACCGTACGCTTCAGCCATGAAAAATGAACCCTCAACCGACGTCCGAAACCCTCAACGCCTAAACCCTATCCTACATGAACTCCAAACTGTAAGCTTAAACCCTAAACCGACCCTGAAAGCACGTCCTGGAGGATTGCAAAAGGGGTCGGGGCAAAGAAGTCCACAGCATCCCCGGGAACGGGCACCACCTGCGGGGCTCTTCGAGTCAGGGGTTCAGGGTTGAGGCTTTAAGGGTTCGGGGTTTGGAGTAGCATAGGCTTCTTGTTGGGTCTTAATATTAAACAATAAAGGAAATGAAAAATTATCCTCGGCCGATACCAAGTATACTAGGGGCCCCTGATTTTCCGGTATCCAGGCCTGCAGGTTACGTATGTGGAGGTGCAGGGCTTACAAGAGTTGCGGAGTTTTAAGGACTAGACCCTAAACCCTAAACCCCTAAACCCTAAACCCTAAACCTTAAACCCAAAGCCGCTAAGGACCAGGGGCTTTTGTGTGCTGAGGCCTCCTAAACCCTAAACCTTAAACCCCCTGTTTCGGGATTGTACCGGGTCATCAAGACTTACATGGGCGTAGTTGCTCTAAGGAGTGAAGCCTCTTGATGGTCTTAGTTGCTGAGTTCATAAGCACAAAAAAAGTGTAGACTTTCAGTTCTATAAGGGATCATCTTATCCCAAAAAATTTAAAGTGTAGTAATTCAGCTACTAAGTGGTGTAGGGCTTGTCCAGGGTTTAGGATTTCGGGCTTAGGACAAAACATTACGAGTCTTGGCACTGCAATGTAAAGAAGCACATATTTTGAGATCAGTGTAAATGACGATACCCTAACCCCCACAACAAAAGACGCAACAAGTACCCCAAAGCCGTAAAAGTACCAAGTCCTGCCAAACTCTAAAGTTTGCAACATTCTTACTACAGCACCCAACCTCAACACCCACTCCAAACTCCTATCGCCCCTAGGCCCTAAGCCCCAAGCCCCAAACCCCTAACCCCCAAACCCTAAACCCCAAACCGCGAATCCCCGCCAGCCTCATAGAGCTGGGACAGCTCCTGGGATTGGGGAGGGTTTAGGGGCTTAGGATTTAGGGGTTTAGGGGTTTAGGGGTTTAGGGGTTTAGGGGTTTAGGGGTTTAGGGTTTAGCGGTTTAGGGGTTTAGAAGTTTAGGGGTTTAGGGGTTTAGGGTCTAAGGATTTAGAGTTTAGGGGTTTTGGGTCTAAGGATAAGATTGGAGCATTCATAGTGGCATAATCGGAACCTACTTGTCCGGCATCTTGGGGAACTACAGGTTAATCTTGCGGGGGAAAGGTTTGGGAGTTTCCGAAAATTAGGGGTACCCTATTTTGGAGTCCTTTGCAATAAGGATCCTACTATTTCGGGTACTATATTAGGGTGCCCTATTTTCGGAAACCCCCATTTGGGAAAATAGTACCCCAAGAAGGACAAAGGTTACCCACTCTACTACTAGGGGAATACAGGAGGGGACCCTCAGATGATCATAGTTTTCCCTCGTGGTCTCTGGTACCGAGCCTACGTTTTCTTGATGGTTACACTGGTGCGGAACCATGGTTTAGTACCTAAACCCTAAACCGTAAACCCTAAACCTTAGGCTCCGGGCTTCAAGGTTTAGGGGGTTTACGATTTCCCGGTCTTCAAAGAAGAAGATGTTCAATCGAAACACCCAGAGAACCCAATACCCCTTAATTAAGTTAAGGTGTATTGGGTTCTCTGGGCATGTCTTCTTTTCGGTTTACAGGTGTTAGAGAAGGTTGAACTCCCTGCTTGGCTCCGGGTTATGGTAACACAGGGGAGTTTTTTTTTTTCGCTGGCTTGGGTAGTTCAATAATCAAGGAAGCTTAAGGAATAGTCTTTCTAGTATCGCTCTGATGTTCAGCGCAGCAGCGAAACCGCAAGACGTAGAATTTAAGAGTGTGCTTAATCATTGACCCTCCCAAGATTCATCCTGAACCTTTGGCATCGAGCAGTGTCTAATTTGGTTGCCTTTGGGCCCTAAACCCTAAACCCCTAAACCCTAAACCCTATACCCTTGGGCCTTTTCAGCTTCTCAGGTTTAGAGTTTAGGCTTAGGGTTTCAGGATCTTACAATGATTACTTGCGAAGGCCTTAACCCTAGACCCCGATACTCAGCCTTTAGGGTTTAGGGCTTAAGGTTTGTATTTAGGGGTTTAGGCTTAGGGTTTAAGGTTTAGGGTTTACGGTTTTGTTTTAGGGGTTTAGGATTTAAGGTTTTGTAAAATTTGTTAGGGGGCCCTAAACCCCTAAACCCTAAACCCTTGATTAAATGCTTGGGCCTTTTCAGCTTCTGAGGTTTAGAGTTTAGGCTTAGGGTTTCAGGATCTTACAATGATTACTTGAGAAGCCCTAAACCCTAGCCCCAGATACTCAACCATTAGGGTTTAGGGCTTAAGGTTTAGAGTAAAACGGTTTTGTTTTAGGGGTTTAGGGTTTAAGGTCTATCTAGGGTCTTGAAAGGATTAATTCGCCGCGGCTCCCGCTGCAACGCCTCCAAGTTGGAGGGTTCCGGACCCTTGGCAGGGGCCTCGCGGAGAGTATGCCACAAGGAAACTACAGGGCTTATCAGGGTTTAGGGATTGGGTTAGAGTGCTTACAGTGTATGTATCAATGCCTGTAGGAATGTATGAATATATGTCATGTATGTCATGCATGTATGTATGTACGTATGTACGTATGTACGTATGTACGTATGTACGTATGTATGTATGTATGTATGTATGTATGTATGTATCTGCACAAGTTTCCTTTGCGAGTAGACGCTGCGATCCATGAAAACGAAGGTCGCCGAAGCTGGCTGAGGGTCCGCGACAACTGCTGCCACAACGTAACTAACACGGAACGGTTAAGGGTTTAGGGTTTAGGCTTTAGGGTTTGGGGTTTGGGGCTCAGGGTTTACAGCCCTTTCAACAAATCCCAGAAGTCAATGAGGGCTGGGCAGCGTCTTGCAACGTAAAGTGCTGGCATGCCATGGCCAGCTACAAACTCCATGAAGGTACTCCTGACCAATCTGAAACCCCTAAACTGGACAGAAATTCCTATCCAATCCGGAAAAGCCTTGCTTATAAAAGCAACAGGGACGTTTTCATCAACACCAAACACCAACAATACAAAGAGACTCACAAACCAAACACAACCACAACAAACAAAAACGCCAAGACACACATAATACAAATCCCCAAACTATAAACTTCGAGAAGCCTATACTTAACCCTAAACTTAAAGAACAAAACCCTCAGGAACCGCCTCGGAAGCCAGGAGAAGTGACTCCTTCGAGTCGAAGACGCGCGTGCCCAGGCGCGCGATCACGTCGGAGACCATGGCCTCTTTTGGTAGGGCTTCATGGTGGTTTATACCGAGAACCCAATACACCTTAATTAAGGAATAGACCTTAAATCATAGGGGCCTTAATATTGTGATTTAGGGTATATTCCTTCATTAAGGGGTATTGGGTTCTGTGGGAAAAGTTTAGGGTTGAGGGTATTTGATTATATGGGGCTGTATGGCGGTCTACAGTTTTTTTTTTTTTATGGCGCTTTGCTTACAGTGTAGATCATGGCCTTTTGAGGATAGGAGGCTTTGGTGGTCTTTTTGGGGTTTAGGGGCTAAGGGTTTCGGGGCTTTAGGGGTTTAGGGCTTCGGAGTTAAACGGGGTTCAAGGGTTTAGGGTTTCGGGTCTCTTTATGGGGCTTTATGGTGGGCTTTTCTAGCGGAGGTGATGGCCTCTGAGTTTTTGATGGGGCTTTCTGGCGGTTGATCGGGGTTTAGGGTTTAGGGGCTGAGGGGTTTCGGACTTGTTATATGGTTTTGTTTAAAGGAAACTACAGGTGGGGAGTTTAGGGTATATAGGGCTTCTATAAGGCTTCTATAAGGTACATAGACCTTCTATAAGGCTCTCCTAGAACGGTAACTACCCACCTGAAAAGGTCCTAGATTTTGTGGTGGTGTAAAAGGGGGTTTATGGTGCGCTCTGGCGGTCGAAGGCTCTTGGGTTCCGGCGTTTGGGGTCTGTGGGGTTTAGGGTTTGGGGGTCTATGGGGTTCCGGTTTTCGGAGTGGGTTTTTCAAATATACACGGCTTTATGGTGATTTATAAGGGGCTCTATGGTGTGACGGAGCCCTTAACCCTAAATCCTAAACCCTAAACCCCTAAACGCAAGAAACCAGGGTTCGGGATGTTAGGTTTCTTGCTGCTCGGCATTTTGAGGCTTAGCGCTTGGGGCTCAGGCTTAGGGTACAGGATGGGACTTTGAGCTTAAGCATGGGTTTCGGGTTTAGGGGTTTAGGGTTTAACGGTTTAGGGTGTAGGGGTTTAGGGGCTTAGGGCTTAGGGTTTTAGGGTTTAAGGGTTTACGGTTTTAGGGCTTAGAAGACATACGGCTGAGCACTCGTATTCTGTACTCTGGACACTTAATATGCGCAGTTTAGTACTGGACTGTAGGGTTTTGGCAATGCGGCTAGGTTTCTTTGAGGGGTGGTGTCAAGTACAAGCCCTTACCGAAGAGCTCCACTCTATTTGCGGACTTGGGTCCCCTGCGACCCGAAACCCTGACCCCAATTCCAGGGCAGCACCGGAATATTAGGGTTGGTCAGCGATCGTAGAGATAACCCTAAACCCTAAACCCGGAACCCTAAACCCCAAAACCTGAACCCTAAACCCTCAACCCTAAACCCTAAACCCTGAACCCTAAACCCGGAACCCTAAACCCTAAACCGTCTAAGTGTTTAGGCCTGATTTCGAGGTTGATGCATTCCCGAGCCCCTGGAAGTGCAGACCTGCAAACCTCGGTCCTAAACATACCCTAAACCCTAAACCCTAAACTGCCTAAACCCTAAACCCTAAACCCTAAACTGCCTAAACGCCTTTCAGATCAGAGTGGAGTTCTGGTGTGTTTTTGCTGTATATTCGGGTATAGAAGGGTTCCTTAAAAGGGATCTATAGGGTTTAGGGCTCCTTAAAGGGTTCCTTAAAAGTTGTAGTGCTAGTTATTCAGACCCCGATAGTAAACATCTTGAATCTGAACTAAAGCCGGAATTGCCCCCACGGCAGGTTCCAAACACAAAAGCCGTATCCTACTCTTACTTCCCCAATAAGCCAGGGAAATAAACGGTTAAACTTTCAGATTACTACTAGGTTGTAAGAACCCAAAAAGTTTATAAGGGTTGGGTGTTGGAGAACTAAGTACCTTCTTAACTTGAAGGCCCAAGCCCCGCTCCACACCCCGACCGCCAAAACACCCTGCACATACGGCAGCTTCTCAAGGCTTGTCGATTCTAGTCAGAAGGTACCACTATGGGATCGCAACCGTGGCGAGACATAGCCCGAAAACACACAGCACTAACATGCTGCTAGATATACTTCGAACGAAGGAGACGTGCAACAGAACAGACATTGATTCAAGTCAAAACCCTAAACCCTAAACTCCTAAACCCTAAAACCCAAAAACCCTGTATTTGTACGTCCTAACCCTAAAACCCTAAAACCATGTATTTGTACATCCCTGGAATTATTGCTTTGGGTGTTGGTTCCGGGATCGGGGAAGTCGGGACTAAACCTAGGGTTTAGGGTTTCGGGTTGAGGATTTAGGGTTTAGGTCTTTGTTTTGGGCTGAGCCCTGGATGCTGAAACCTTGTTCTTGAAGCCTAACTCATGGGGGTGGGGGGGGTTGGGGGGGGGTGAAGCCTTATGTGCGTCCTACGAAGTCGGGAGTAGGGCGCATTAGAGCTGTTGTGTAGAAGATAGAGTTAGTTTATGGTTTAGGGTTTAGGGTTTAGGGATTAGGGTTTAGGGTTTATGGTAACACTTTGCCACCGCATAAAACCTGCGTCCTCGACCCGGAGGTCGATACCCACTTGTCCGATACCTAAGCGAACTGAAGGTTAACCTTTACAGGGATTCTAGCACTCCAAAAAGGGTTAAAGGTTACCTACTCTACGACTATACGTATGTCATGTTCACCCCCCTAAATTCCGAAATCCCCCTTAAACCCTAAACCCTAAACCGCGCCTGGATTGCAGTGGCAAAGGCCCCTGGCAGTTCGTCACGAATAGTCTGGTTGAAGGGATCGTTCTCCACGATGGCCTCTTGCAGTAGTAGTAGTAGTAGTAGTAGTAGTAGTAGTACCAGTACCAGTACCTAAGCGCGCCTCCAGGCGCCTGGTGTTAACCTTGCTTCTTTAGCCGTTTTACTCGGTATTTACAGTACTTTCGTGATGGCGGGGGGGGGGGGGGGGGGTGGGGGGGGTGATGACGACATTGGTACGCAGACACCCCGAA
>CAJNJA010014765.1:0-12054 GCA_905231915.1 Symbiodinium necroappetens | reverse complement strand
TACTACTACTACTACGACGACGAGTGTCGGTGTGGGAGGGCGGGGCACGAATCCGACCGTTCCACTCGCTCCGAGCGTTGCGCTCGTTCCAGTAGTTCAACTCGTTCCACTCGCCCTGTACGTTANNACGTTACCTGCTCCACTCATTCCTTTTATCTACAGGGCGAGCGGCGCGGGTATCGGCGCGAGTGGAACGAGTGGTGCGAGTGAGTGGCACTGACGACTTCAATTCCTCGCCCCCCGCCCTCGTGCGGTCGCCTCATGAAGCAATGTTCCAATCGTTCCGCTCGCTCTGTGCCTTACCTGTTCCACTCCTTCCTGTTGCCTAGCTGTGGCGCGAGTGGCGAGTACGACTTTAATTTTTCTCCCCCGCGCAGTCGCAATGAACAACTGATCATCTCAAGCCGTTCATGAATCCGGCATCATTGTGTTATTCAAAGGCACCATGGTGAGCACCGACACTTGGTGTGACAGCCGTGCCCTGGCATGCGGCCGAAGCCACTTAATCTGTCCCGGAACTCGGAGTTGAAGGGTCCACAATACCTGTGCTGTGCGTAGAACTTTGAGGGTGGTAGTCCAAAAATGTCGGACGGGCACGTTACGAACGCCCCGGCCAAAGCCTACATGGCTCAAGCGTATGGCAGCCACTTGCTCAGGCGTGACTGCTTTCTGGCCGTAAACATGCAAGGCTGGCAACATCACCGACCAAAGCCAACCTTCTTGAGGCAAACGTTGTTGCATCCTGCAACTTGGACCACATAAGTGTAAAAGAGTCGGACACCCAGAGTTGATTACAACTTCGCGACTGGACTATGCAAGTGTGGTCCACCAGTGTTGGGTAACAGCACAGTTCAACTATGTGTTTGCATGGCTTCAAATAGGAACTGTGCAAACGTAGCAACAAGTCGGCCGCGGCAACACTCCGGCGGCCGTTTTCTTGCACTTCGTAATGTGCGTAAACCGGCAGTGTGCTCGGCCGAACCGAGTGTTCGGTGGTTCGCTTCGCCTTTGAGATCAGTCGGGATCCAAGGCGCCAAGATCACAAGCTAGCAAACGGAGTATAGAAGCTCTACTATTTCTCAAGATTGTTCACGCAAAAAGTGCTGCATAGCTACTAGAACATCTGATTCTGTCGCTTGCCGGCAAATATCGACAAATAATGTCGCAAAAAGCAAAAGCTAGGCATGACAATCTGACTTTGCAAGTGTGTGCTCACGCGGTCTACTTGTCACCTGCCGCTGCTCAGTACTTGCTACTGCTGCTTCGGCGGCCACTATCACCACCACCACTCCTGATATACTGCTATAAGACCTAACTCGACAAATGCTACGAGCACTCCCTCCATATGAACATGTTACTGCTGCCACCACCACCATCATCATCACCACCGCCTCCACCGGTACTACTGGGATTACGAGTACTACTAGTTGGTACTACCAGTGCTTGTAGTAATAGTAGTGAACCTAATATACGAGCAGTAAGACTTGCCTTGGTTGGTATATCTTGAGAACATGCCAATAACCAGTCTTTTTGTTTCGGGCTCGTTTTTTGATTTTGCATTTCTGATATGTTTCTGAATGCTTAGCTATTTCATGATGGAGGCTTGTTTCATGTTTGCTTTCTGCTTGAATGACTTCTGATTGTTTGTTGGCCTTTCTTCATTATTTGCGTATTTGATTTTTGTGTTTATTTCTAAGCTTTTCGTTGGAACTAGTTGGATTTGTTTGACTTCCCTAGGGTTTTTTAAATACTAGTTTGAACTATTTTTCCGTTTGTCTTGTTCTTTATTTATATTTGATTTTTTGTTTTGGTTAACCTAAGTTTTTCGGTTTCAACTGTCGGTGACTTTTGATTTGTTTCTGCTGTTTGGAAATTTCGCTAGACTTGGTGAATGTTAGAAATTTTTGCAGACAAGCAATACCCGGAAACGAACAAGCCCAAGATTCAAAACCAAACCAAGAGCCACACTGGACAAAAACCAATTCCCCTCAGCAGTCACCAGGAATGCGACCCTTACTTAATGCAAGTACTACTGTACTGGTACCAGTACTGCAACTTCTGCTGCCACTGCTACCACCACTACCGCGACGACGATGACGACGACTACTACTACCACACCACTACTACTACTGCCACGCCCTTGGGGAGTTTGCACGGCCATTACCCAGTGCAGCGAGTGTTCTGCTCGTTGCACTTCGAGCGACATGCAGGAAAGCGATTCCTGATACCAATGGTGTCGACACTTATTTAGCTAGATAGTCTGCATGCGTCGCGGCTCACGAGCGCGACGTAGTGTCCCAATAGAGGACACCGGCAAAAAGCTGTGCTTCTCGCTCGGTGGACAGACTCCTCGCAGTAGTAGTAGTAGTAGTAGTAGTAGTAGTAGCAGTAGCAGTAGCAGTAGGAGTAGTAGTAGTAGTAGTAGTAGTAGTATAGTAGGTATAGTAGGTATAGTAGGTAGTAATAGTAGTAGTAGTCGTCGTAGTAGTCGTAGTAGAAATAGTAGAAATAGTAGTAGTAGGAGGAGCAGTAGTAGTAGTAGTAGTAGCAGCAGCAGCAGTAGTAGTAGTAATAGTAGTAGTAGTAGTTGTTGTTGTAGTTGCAATACTAGTAACTTTGGCTCCCGCATGGAACGTTCTACACGGCAGTATTCCGTCACGTCACGACTACGACTCCACACCTAAGGTCAAACACAAGGTCAGGTAACGGCAGTCGCTACTACTACTGCTGCTACTACTGCTACTGCTACTGCTACTGCTACTGCTACTGCTACTGCTACTGCTACTGCTACTGCTACTGCTACTGCTACTGCTACTCTACTGCTGCTGCTGCTGCTGCTACTACTACTACTACTACTACTATACTACTACTACTACTACTACTGCTACTACTACTACTACTACCACTACGACGACGACTGCTACTGCTGTTGCTACTGCTGCTTCTACTACTGCTGCTACTCTTACTACTAATCCCACTACTACTAGGACTACTAGCAGTAGCAGTAGCAATAACAGTGGTAGAAGCAGTAGCCGAAGCAGTAGTAGAAGCAGTTGTAGAAGCAGAAGCAGTGGTGCTGGCACTAGAACTAGTACTACTACTAGTACTAGTACTATATCACTAGTTTTAACACTAGTACTATAATACACGTGCTAGCTAGTGCTAATACTACTGCTGCCGCTGCTACTTCTACTACCACGACAACGACGACCACCACTTCGGCACAAAAAAAACACCATTACTGCTGCTGCTGCTGTGGCCAAAACCTACGTGCGATGTCTGTGACATCACTGGCCCTGGTAGGCTATCTGACAAGCCCAGGTGCTGTAACAGATTTCTGGCGTTCACTCGCCTGGCCTCTGTCCAGCGATCCTTCTCGCCTCCCAAGCCGAGAAGTAATCTGTTCGCTGCTTCCTTGCGAGAGCGCCATGAAGTCCAATAGGAGACACACACACACACAAAAACATCTATACATATATATATATACACACACACATACACACACACACACATATTCTTTTGGCACACTTCTCGATTTGTGCGTGTCATCCTTGCGCAGGGGCCATGCTGATCTTCTCTGTATCGAGTATATATATATATATACATACATACATACATACATACATACATACATACATACGTTACATACGTTACATACGTTACATACATGCATGCATACATACATACATACATACATACATACATAAGCAAGTATTTTTAAGCACAGTCTGACCATCTATAGTAAAATAATACAATTTCTCTCTCTCTCTCTCTCTCTCTCTTCTTTCGTCAGGGCTATGGGCACAGGAGTTGCCCTCTCGCTCTCTCTCTCTCTCCCTCTCTATGTATATATATATATATGTATCTGTGTGTGTGTGCGGGTGTGTATGTGTGTATATCTGTTTATACATTTATTCGGTGACGATTTCTGAATAGACGAATTTTTGGATGCCTAAATTGAATAAACATATTGTATACCTCCTTTGGCTTCGGACCCGGGCCGCATCGGGCCGCCAAACCCATTTTAGATAAGCGCGAGCCCTCCCTCATCCACCCCTCTCCACACCCGACAAAAGTGGAGGTGGGTGGGGAGTATCGTGAGAGAAGGGGTGGAGTTTTTGTAATATACGATTGGAGCATCACTTTTATACTACCGTGGCTGCGGAGGATTGGCGATTGGCCGCCCTCTACATATATTTAAACCTAACCGCTTATTTGTTTATATTCGTGGCAAAGGTTGAGTACATGACAGTGGACGATGGGAAAGGGTTCTGCCACTTCAGTTCCCCCATACGATCAGGCAGAGGTCAGATCCACGTTCCTACGTGCTTACTCAAGCTTAGCGGCCGTGCGCTTCTTTGCGGCATCCTTGTTTGCCTTCGCTCTGACTACAAAGGACCGGACAACTGCTTTCAATCCGATCGGCCAGCCTCCAGTTCCGCTTTGGCATGATATGCAGCTTGCAGCTGCCGATCCTTTGCTAGCTACATCTAGCTACAGCCTGTTCTGCCAGACTCCCGCGTCTCACTGAGGGCATGGCAAGTGCGGCGACTTCGTTCTGCACTCTGGTGAGTTCTGCTTCCGCCTTAGGCAGAACTCTCTCTTCTCCAGCATGGGGGTTCCAGCTATCAACCCGACCGGGGTCGAATTTGCGACAGTGGTTCACAATCCGACGGCTGTAGCCCAACTACACACTTGCCAAAGCAAACAAATCAGCATTCTTCATTGTCCCAAGCACAGGGACACCTTAGCACCGCCTGCCCACCTGCACCTGCCCACCCACCAATGCACGCACACATGCATGCACGCACAACCACAACATTGAAAAACTGAGATGCGAGACACCGCATGGCCTTTGCCGAAGGCCCTGACCCATGGCCCCAAACCCATGCGCATGTTTTCCCCTCAGAGGGCCGGGGTCCACCTCACGCGGGGAGCGGTTTGTCTCCGCCTCTGCGCTTCTAGAACCGCAAGCTTTGCAAATCCTCACATGACACGCTTTACATTTTGTTGCGTGCCGCGTTCTTTCTTTTACTCCATGAAACAAGCACAGCACTTCGCCCTGGCTCAATACATTAACGCAGCCAGTTTGGCTTTGCCTTTTTCGCGCCGTCTGGGATTTTACACTTGAAGTAGGCCCTGCTGAAGAAAGGGTTTGCCAGTGTCCACTCGTTGCATAGGCATAGTTGGCAAGATGTTGCGTTCTGCATGTTGTCAAGGTAGATCGGCCCAGCTAAGGTGCGCCGCTTGCTGAGCCTTCTACTCATTATCTGAATGGTCGTATGGTTGGCATGAAACTGTCGTCGGCATGAAACTGTGGGAAGGGGTAACGTGTCACAAGCACACCGCGGGCACAGCATTCCAGTGCGCCAGCTAGCCCACTTGCGAATTTGACAACCACACGGACCACATCTCTTTTAAGCAGAGTTTGCGGGTTCTGATGTTCAACTGCTCATGGCGCACGCAGGAAGGTCAGGGGAAGATAATGTCCGATCATCCAACGCTTGCCGAAAGCCTCTTTGAACTTGCCAAGTCACTTCTGCCAGATCCTCCCGTGCTTTGTCAAGCTTGGCTTCCTGCACCTGCAGCACACTTCAAATCAGCGGTCGAAGTGCGCCGAACAAAGCAAGTGAAGATGGTTGAATGACCAAACTGAGCAAGTGATAAGCATAGCTAAAATCGACGGTAACATGGTGGGTGTTACCTTCAGATAATCCATCTTGGGCTTGACGATCTTGGAAGCCTTGTGATACATGACCATTGCCCCGACCTCGGCTCGGGAAGTAACAAATTGGAACGAAGCAAGTTGCGAATTGTCAATTTGTCGCAGGCAAACGTCGCAGAAGCCCAGGCGAACTTGCAAAGTCCCTCGGCAGCTGCGTTGGCTTTTCTCGCCAGCTGCTGGTCTAACCTAAGCAGTGTCCGGCCGTAGCCTGCAGCTGTAGCCCTGCGTATGGGCCGAGGTGTTCGGGTTGCTCAAACATAGGGCCACGTGCTTTAAGCGTCAAGCACGGCGTGCTTCCAAGTCAGCCAGTGCTTGTTCGGATCCGGGTCGAAACCTGGACACGCCCGCTCAGGTTCAGGATCCTATCGGAACCTCAGGGAAGGTCTAGGAGAGTCTAGGAGTATCAGGCTGCGGTCAGCTGGCGCAAATAGGGCTCGATCAGCTCGCAGGTTTCATCCTGAGCGGGAAGGCCAGGTGACTCCTCGAAAAAAAACCTAAGGACGAGCCGAGATGGAACGAAGAGACACATCAGAGTGCGGCGTTGATGCCATCGCGCTGGTTTTCGGCCTGCTAGCTGGCCATGAAGCTACTCGCTCTTCAAGGCTGATGTGGGAATACGCGGAAGCTGCATAAG
Organism: Symbiodinium necroappetens; assembly: GCA_905231915.1. Lineage (NCBI taxonomy): Eukaryota > Dinophyceae > Suessiales > Symbiodiniaceae > Symbiodinium > Symbiodinium necroappetens. Next base: position 5,695 of record CAJNJA010014765.1, on the reverse strand, counting down.
TGCTGCACGAAGTATTTCAGATTCCTGGCACCATAGAGCGTTAATCAAGACTGAGGGGGAGATGGAGGTCAGGCATGTCAAGCTACGTCACCACCCTCAAGAAATCAGCATTTGACGAAACACCAGCTCGTTTGAATCCCAGAGTCTTCAGAAAGTTGATGTCGGCCAGCATGCCTTCCGTCATGTCATTCTGGCTTCTCAATGAACTTCCGTGGATTTCGTACCACTACAGGAACAACAAAGGCGCGAGCTCTTCGCGTGCTCATCGAAAGAGTCTTTTATGAACGTGCCCGTGACCTGTCATCTGAGTAGCGTGGCTCGCGGCTCGCACGCTACGGCACTGGCTGCCTTGTTAATCACTCTGTCTTCTTGCTTCACCTGCCAACTCCAAAAGCCACATGCGAAGCCAGCCAGGTGTGCTGCACAATATCGGCGATTGTGTGGGCCTCCACCACCTTCAGCCCGAGCAGCAGCAGCAAACCATCAAAAGTGTACCTGACCTGAGAAGACTTGGGATATGCGTTGCTGCAGAATTGGACGGTCAGGACAGTGTTGTGGATCCTTTGTAAGAGCAGCGCGATATCAACCGGCGATTTGTTGCCCTTCAACTCGACGATGTCCTGGCAGAGCTCTCACACAGTGCGAACGATGAAATGCCGCACAAGATGCGACAATACCGGACATTACGACAAAGACCCTGCTGAGCGGGCTTAGCGCCTGGACTGGCCCTTCTTCCTACAAGAAGCCGTGGCTGCATGCTGCAAATCCAACCGTGGTGAACTCGATGGCAATTCCGGTGCACGGGCGACCCAGGTCCCGATAGGAAGAACCCGTGAGCTCAAAACGGTGCCAGTAATTAGCCAAGCAGTTGAAGATGTGTATGAGAAACTGAGACTAACTTTCAGTGTCATTTCTCCTCTACAAACTCTGCCGGGTGGGTTCTTGTGAGCCGACATACATCAGGTTAACCCAGGAAGCTGTCCGTGCTTCCCCGCCTTGTCTTTGATTGAATTGCAAGCTGCATTTGCCTGAAAGCTGCCGCACATTGCTCTCAGAGCTCCAAGAGATGGCCAAATCCTCGTTCCTCGTGCAAGTAGGGGAGCGCTTCTTGGAGCTGGCGGTTGGCCTTGACTCGGCACTCGGCACCCAGAACTGAGTGAACTGCAGCTGCGCCTCCTCTTTGTCTTCGTTGATTGCAGCCGCGTTGTCTTCGCAATCCTGCAAAGGGTTTCGGTCAAAGTAAATCGGACACTCCTGGGTTTCATATGGCTCATTCACCACTTAGTTCGGGCTGTCCTTCTTTATGCTGCCAACTTCTTCTGCCTTTTTCTCCGCTCTTGCCTTCTCTCCTTGTACCTCCGTGCTGCTCCAGCAACATCTGGTCAGATGATCGTCTATGCGCACACACACACACACCATGAACAATCCCGGCCTTTACCAGGAGCTTGTTTGTCTTGTCATCCTCCTTTCGCAAGATCTCTTCTTGAGCTTCCTGAAGCCGTATGCTTCTGCCGTCGGGATGTGTTCAGGAATGTGCAGCAGGTGCTAGCAGCAATACTACGTTGCATCTTGAATGTGCAGGCTCTCAGGGCGCAGCGATCTCAGCCTGTGAGGTGCAACTGTCAATCATCCAAGGGTCTTTTATGTGTCGGTGCGAGTCCAGCCCACCTGCATCTTCACGACGTTCTTCGCCGCCTGTGACTGAAGGCTGGTGCATGTCTTGCAGGCACCGTCTGTGTATGTAGGTTTCCTTCGTGAACCTTCCTTGATCTTGGAATTCACTGGAGGTCGTGGCTCAGCGTTAGGTTACCCACATCACATGAACGGTCTTTTCAATTCTGCCGAAACACACAGTTCCCTCCAGTTCCAAAATGTGCTGTTGGGTGAGCTGTGCCGAAAGCCAAGGCATGATATGCAATCAAGCGCTCATCATCGACTGCCAGTACTGCTGACCGCGCATGATGTAGTTTATCAGAATATAAAATTCGCCAAGTCCAAGACTTGCGGGGAGTGATTCTTCCTAAGCCGGGGTACAATAGTTCTGGGTAGGATACCTCCATCGGAAACAGCTGTGTGGAAGTTGCAGCAGAAGTTGCCTGTCACAGTCACTGCTGCTGCGATTGTCAGCCTGAAATTGCAGCCTCACGACGGCCACTGTAGAGACGTGAGAAAGCTTCCCGCCGTCCTTTTCGAACTTGCTGAAGCCAAACAGACGAGAAAACCATCGACATGCACGTGTATGAAACTTGAGGGCCGAATGGATCTATGATGGGGCTCTTCTGTGGGATTGACCCCATCGCCTGTCCGAGACTTAGGGGCCCGTTGGTGATTTGTGCACATCATGCCTTTGCCCGCTTGTCAGTCCGAAAGCCCATAGGGACAAAACCGGACTCAAGCCAACAAACTCAAAATGGCAAGAATGGCGGCACCTACGAGACGAGCTGTACGAATTGCAGCAGGAACATCAGCAGCACCAGCAAAGCTGTAAGGCCTCATCCAACTTGCGCAAGCCAATGATGACGCTTTTCTCCTGGACCTGAGCTTGCAAAAACTCTCGAAGCATCCCTTGCCTGCTGCAAGCGAAGCTGGGCCCTCTGCATTGACTTCCTCATGCTTGAGCTCATAAAGCTTCTTGTAGTACTCGATGAAACACAGAAAGCTCCTGCGGCAGACTAGCAGAAGTACTGTTCACCCCAAGCTCTGAGCCCCATCTGCACTGATCTGTTCCTTGGTGTTACGTACACGTGCTTCCGCATCCTGGACAAGTAAACTCCACACCTGCAAACAGCAAAGGCACTTCTGTCTCTTGACTTGAGCAGGCATGCATGCTTGATAAGCGTGGTGCATTTGACGCACGCGGAGCTGGAAAGACCCCATCACTTCATAGAGACCTCCACTTGCAGCACAGAGCCCTTCACTCTAAGCAATCAGAAATCGAATTGGGGAAGAGGCGGTTGCGGTGCTCTTCAGTGGTATCTATCTTGAAACTTTTCAAGAAGTTGGCACCTGCGACGAGGAAGCATGATGGGACATGAGTGCAGCGTGGAATCATAAACAAAGGCTGGTGCTCACAGCAACAAGAGCTTCTTCTGGCCAAGGCAAAAACCTAAGAAAGCCCCAGCAGCCACGGCAACGCAAACTTCTGGTCTTCTGGAGTATGCGATTCCGCATGTATAAACATGTAGATGGCTGGGCCACAAACCAGTTGATATTCACCGCGCCTGGCCGATTGCAGCTCGCGTTCTAGTCTCATTGCCGCACCGCGGGGTGTCAACTGTCGTCTCTAGCATGACCGCATGTGTGTGGCATAATAAGAACCGCTGCAGCTTGTCTACCGAAGCTTCCCTGGGTACGCCGCTGAAAACCGCCGGGAACATCTGGGCGCGCAGAGGAAAGTCTGGTCTCAGGTGCCTCGGATGTTGACTCGAGTGCTTCAAGGAGAGCATGATAGAGCATGCATCAGCATGCATGGCTTTTCGGCTGCTTCAATCGCTTGCATACTGAAGCTGCTCCATACCAGCAGCTGCACGCAGTCAATCTGGGCTCTGGTGCTGGTGCTTAGACTCAGACCTGCGCAGCACTTCCGAGGGCACGGCGAGAACGACAGGACCACGTGCAAGTTGTCTCGAAGTCGATTGAGAAAATAAGCATAAATGTCGACACTGTTCCTTGGCATTTGGTGCGAAGGCGACCCTCCATTCATGCTGTTTCTGTGTCTTTGTGCTGGTTCGTCTATGCTGACAGGCATGTATCGACGCACGTGTTCGGGGCATGCTGCACCAACCTCAGCTGCCCTCAACTTAGTCGAGTGCCTGGATCGGGCCTGAAGCCTTGATCTGGAATCACGGCGGATAATGTCGAGCTGTTGTACGTTGCCGTGTGACATCTTTGTGACTCAACCCCCCGCGTGTAAAGACAGGTGAGACAGGTAGAACCAGGGCAAGCTCGGGATCTCCCTTACAAGGGCGCATCCTTCCGGATGCAAGTCCTAGGCCACTGAACTCATGTTTGTATGCGTCATTCTGCCTAATTCTATCTCACAGGTCCCTTGTAGCAGTGAACAGCGCATGCACGCATGGGCGACACACACACACACAGAGGCACACTTACGATGCGTTTGAAACTTCTGCCGTTCTTGGAACCGGACTCCTCCGCTCCAGGATTGTCTCGCAAAAAGTCGGCCCGCACCTGTACGAAGGGCACCCCTGCACACACAAGACAGAGACGGAGAGAAGCGAACATACGCCAACTAATAGGTGACTTTGCTTGCTAGCTGCACACGCAGCTGAGCTGATGCGGGGCCTGAGCAACAGTGAGTGTATGTCGGGATTCTCATTTTGTGCTGCGTTCAAGTCTTTTTGTAAGCAGCGGCTTAGCGCAAAAGGCCCGCTCCAACTGATACCAGGCACTGAGCGCGTTGAATTGGTCATCAATGTTGGCTTAATTGAGCTACGCGTGGCAGTTTCGTTGGCAAAACGTCGTTGATCTGCTTTCAGCATCATCAACAAGGTTCCAAGGAAACAGAACCCATGCACTTGCGAACACAATGCAACGCAAAGCGAGACATTGGTCGCGCGAAGCGTTGAAGATGTCATCGGACAGGTGAGCTTCCGCTGGACAGTGGTGACATGCCACGAACGGTCAAGGCCTCAGTGAGGACAAGAAGCCAGGTTTGGCCGAAGTGCTACTACTGACAGACGGGTCACGGCTTTGAGATGACACCCAGGGCTTCCAGCAGCGTGAATGGGATGGATGCTACACCTCAGCGATGCATGTTCTTCCTCGTGCTCCAACAATGCGAAGGCTTGAAGGGGCCCAGATGAATGCATCAGGCCCTGAGCCCCACCACATGTTGATTTCTACATTCCTTCCCCCGGAAGTACAACCTCATGCCTCACAGAAGCTCAGTGCATACCAGCAAAAACTGAGATGTGGGCTGACCAAAGCGCAGATGTAAAGGACTGCCTGTTCGAGAAAGATTTGAAAGCACGTGAGTCTCTTTGCTTTCCTCATGCGGCCTCGGCATCAAGAGCCCACCGTGGGCAAAGGAGGAAGTCTCACTCAGTTAGGGATGGCAAAGGCAGATGAGGTAAGAATGGTCACCATGGTTGACCATCAACATCAGGATCATGGTGGTTATCTTCTCTCAATTCTTCACTTTCCGCTACCAGCACCAGCACCAGCACCACCAACCACCAACCACCACCAACCGCACCGCCAGCAGCAGCAGCAGCACCACCACCCTTTGCCTTGCTCATGTGACGGATTTTGCATGCGAAACAACAGAACTTAACAAGCAGCCTAAGGTTGATATAATTCCAAACTCTAAACTCTGAAGGTGCGAGGTCAGTTTATGAACTACGGCTTTGTCAAAAGCCGAGGACCATGTAATTCAACCGAAAAGATAAAACCTACGACTTGGGCCATGGATGCTCTGAACTCGGCTTATTAGACCATGGACGGCATCATGGCCAAGGAATGGATGCTGTGAAATTGCGGACACATTAGAGCGTGGACGCCATTAGCTTTGGGCCATGGATGCTCTCATCTCAGAGCAGATCAGACCTTGGGCCATGAATGCCGTGGAAATTCAACATAGGTACCGAAACACATTGAAAAATGCCTTTCGGCCTTCGAGCGCAAAACATGCTGGGAAAACAGCAACTTTTTGAAGGTTGCTGCTGCTGCTGCTGCT
>CAJNJA010014764.1:0-23223 GCA_905231915.1 Symbiodinium necroappetens | reverse complement strand
GGCTTAGGGTTCCGGGTTTAGGGTTCGGAACCCGAGCAAGGAAGCCCAGGATCCTAAGTCCCCAGAACAAAGAGGATCGACAGTCTGGGTTCTTGTGCAGGAGGTTCATATTTAGATAGATACTATAGTAGGGATCTGTTGTAGGCCGAAGATGGTATCCGTATTATGCTAAGTTAACTTAAGTAAGTTAAATCATCCTTTACGAAGAAAACAGTAGTAGCAGCCCGAAGAACTGGGCGCAAGGTTTGGGCTTAAGGCTGCATGAGCCGCATGCCTCTGGGCTAAAAAAGGCTTATGGCTCAGTTCCCTTAAACGGAGTATGTAGAGGATTGTACACCCTAAACGGAAACCCTCAGGTATCGACTACCGAGCCGATTGCTTGCAGGGGTCATCCCGTCCGTCAGAGGCGCTTTCCACAGCCCACTCAACATGAACCCTAGCCTGAGACCCGGCCCTAAACCCGAAATTCTAAACCTAGACCCAGAAACCCCAAACGCCAAACCCTGAAAGGGGTCTAGGGTTTAGGGTTTTGGAACCTAGGCCCGACTCACAAACCCTGAATCTTAAATCCCAAAAGCCAGCATAGTCTCAGCTCTCTGAGTTAGGGTCCTTTTCAGGGTCCTTTCTAGGACCGTACTATGTGTGGGGCCTAATAAGAAGGGGCCCTTATTTAGAGAACTACCCACGTCGGCTTCAGCCATACTTACCATTTCAAGGTAGCAGCTTGTTTTTGGAATTGAGCGGTTTTATGGTGTGAGGACCCTGTAATAAGCCAAGTACCCGAGTGGAGAGCATAGGTAGGGCTTTGGGCCTAGGGTTTAGGGCTTAGGGTTGCAACCTCCAAGCCCTCCAAGAGCCAAATCCTGCTTGTTCGCATCAAAAAGCTGTTGAGGGAGCCAGCGCATAAGGCGCTGCAGCTGGCGCACGACGCGCTTGGAAAGAAATCAACATCTCTCCCACGGAACGGCTATAGAGTTCAGGGTTTCGGACAGCCCAACTGGGTTGGGATTTCGGTTTAGGCTGGTTGGCCTAAACCCGACACCCGATTGCCGCCTTGGGTTGTTGTTGCAATGCAGCTTTTTTGGAAGACTGGGGCTAGACTACCCATAGGCCCCCAAGTAGTTCCTTTTCGGGATTACCGTATAGGAATCTAACTATAAACCACAAAAAGGAACTACTTAGGGGGCGATGGGTATCTGGTGTAGGAATTATGAAGGATCCTGGTTCTCATGATTCAGATCCTTTCTGTGCTCCCAGGTTTAAAAAAAATTGATCGCGCAGCGACATCATGTATCCCGAGACCCTGCACGATAGAGGTTTGAAGACGCAGTACAGTATTAAAGAAAATACAGCCTTAGCGTCACTGCAGGATGTTTATACCCTCAACCCTATACCCTGGACCCTATACCCGCCTAAACCCCTAAACCCAATACCCCAAGCCCCAATCGGACTCCAAATGCATCCCCAAGGCCCTACTCTAATTATCACGGCCGCTGCATTCCTGACTTTTTAGGGGCTTAGCCTTGAGGCTTTAGCCTTCTTGTGGGAATGCCGTACTATTTTAAGAACAATTTTGAGGGGGACCTAAACAGGGACTCTAATCTATAGATCTACCCATCTGGAGGCAAACTTTCCTGCCCTTGCAAGGCCAGATCTGCTTCACCGCAGCCACCCCATGATCCCAATGCAGCTCGGTATGAACCACCCTAAATTATGGCCCCTAAGCCCTAAACCCACTAAACCCCTAAATTTACATCCTCAACCCTGATACCCTATCGTAAACGACTTAAACCCTACACCCTTAAGCCCTTAGCCCTAAGCCTGTCGGTTTTGAGGAGACCTGCTTCGGAATTTGGGGGGTTTTCGGGTTTTGGGGTTGAGTGTAGCCAGTTCAGGAGCGAACTTTTGGGTTTACTTTAAGGGTTCAGGATTTGGGGTTTAGGGTTTAGAGATTAGGGCTTAGGCTTTACGGATTCGTTTTCGGGTGTAGGGTTTAGGGACTAGGGTTCATGGGTTTAGGCGTTTGGGGTTAGGGATCAGGGTTTAGGTTTTTTCTTTGAGATTCTGGGAAACGGAGCTTGCGAAAAAGCATTCCTACCGGTCGCAGATTCTGTGAGCATAGGGATCAGGGATTCGGGTTGAGGGTTTAGGGATCCTACCAGCATGTTGGCCGAGATAGGGAGCGCATTTTTCCAAGGGCTGCAGGCCTTGCATCGTTGAGGGTGTCCGGGTTTAGGGGCTTTGGGGGTTTGCGGTCTTAGGGGTTTATGGGATTAGGGTTTTTGGGGTTGATTAAGGGTTGGACCTAAATTCGACGCAAAGCTAAGGCATCCAGGGTCGAGGATTCAAGAAATGCGGGCCGAAACTTTAAAGCGTACTTGGAGGCTCAGGGGGACGTAGTAAGTCGGTTATAAGTAGCGTTAGAATTGGGGGTAACTCCATTCAGGCTACTTATACCTCTACTAGTAACCTACTTACTAAAGTCCCCTGGACCTCTAAGTAAACCCTAAACCCTTATAGAAGCCCTATATACCCTAAACTCCCCACCTATAGTTTCATTGAACTTGGGTCGAAACCTCACCCTAAACCCTAAACCCTAAACCCTAAACTCAAAGCCTAAGGCTTGAAACTCCAAGCCCAAGGCCCAAACCCCCACAGAGCCTGGGATTCTATGGCCGAAGTCCAACGCCGCAAGCCCTATGGCAACTTACGGATGCCTAGCCCTGAAGCAGAAATAAGCCCTAAGCCTCCCTAAATCCTTAAATCCAAATAAACCTTATTAAGACCCTAACCCTCTAGGTACCTACTATAGAGGGTACTAGAGCCCCTAGGGCCCTATAAAGCAGGTACCTGGAGGGTTAGGGAGACGCTCAGGACCTGGAACTATGTACCGGAAGGCTTCGACGAGAAGGCCCGCTTTGGGTTTTTGGGGTTCCGTGCCTCTGGGTCTTGACTTAGGGTTTGGGGTTAAGAGCTTATATGGCTTAGGGTTAAGAGTTTAGGGTTCAGGGCCTAGTCTTTAGAGTTGTTAAAAGTGTAGGGTCTAGAAGAACCCTTATTCAACCCTGTAAGACCTTTGCTAACTCCTGTCAACGTTCATTATTATAACAGCCCAAGCCCTGAACCCCCCCCAAACCCCCAACTTCCTAAACCCTCCAAATGCTAAACTCTAAACCTCCAATTCTTAAATTAACCCTTAAACCTCCAAATGCTAAAATCCTAAACCCGAACCCCGCGCTGTCTCGCGGAGGTTCAGCTGCTGCTGGGGCAGCTGAAAAATGAGATCGGCTACGTCACGGTGGGAGACCTCGGGGGAGACCTTGGGGGGCCTTCCGGGTTCCCTTTTGGGGGGTTTAGGGCTTAGGGTTTACCTGTGACCCCGGTAACTACAAAATAGGAAGTTGTGACCCGTCGAACCCTGAAAATGGTAGGTTTTTGGATCCCCAGGTACGATTCAGAATTTAGGGGTTTAGAACTCCAGCTTGTGTAGCTTACCCCAAGGGTCCAAGCACCTAATAATCATCGACTCTCCCAAAGATTCATACCTTTTATCCGTAACCAAAGTACCCAATTCTAGGACATTCTTGATTCCTTTTCACCCTTAGGGTTTCCCGAGTACTTGAAGGCCCAGGGGACTTAGTAAGTCGGTTACAAGTAGGGTTTAAATTGAGATAGTTCTCATAACCCCTCTTTGGGATGGTCTGCGTGCTAGGGTTCCTTCTACTGTACCTTAGGGGTATGAGGATAAATAATGTTCCAGCTTTCTGGCTTATACTCTATAAGTCTTTGTAGAACAAGGCCTCTCGGAACCCTATAAAGAACACTACGCCCAGAAGACCAAATTTATCCTCCACCTCCCTAAGCCATATTGATTCTTTCTCGACCCCCCTTCCGTTAATCAAGAAACCAAGTCAATCAAAGAAACCCGGCTCGATTTAGACGACCCGGCCCTCCCTCAGCACGCCGAAGAGTAGCATTGCATCTTGCTTCATGGATTTAGCTACCGCTTGTAGGAGCAACGCCCCTCCAAAATGGAGGCTTGGGCCAGCCCTACAATCATGGGTTCTGACTCAGGGTTTGGGATTGGGGGGTGTTGCTAAGAATTCAGCATGTAGCCCCAAGGAATACGTCTCGACATCTAATCTGTCTCAGCTGCCTTTCTGCAAGGCCCGGCAGACGGGGTTCAAGTTCATGAGGTGCGCCTGCACTTCGGGACTTGGAGTTTAAGCCCGGATTTTCAGGCAGCCACTTTCAGACGGCCTCAGAGCTTAGGGTTCTGTTCGTTGTGTTGTGCTGCTGCTTCTGCTGTTTGTTCAACATCTGTGTAGACGTACTGGCGAAGTCTCCTGAATCCCCAAGCAGTCGAGGGGTGAAGAGTCTCGAAGATGGCCACCCTGACCGCCGAAATCCCTAAGGCCGAACCCCCAAACCCTAAGCCCGAAACCCTAAACCCCAGCCCCGACGATCCTAATTCCCAACCCCTATATCGAGAAGCGCCGGAACTATCCCCAAGATTCCAACTACCTAACAGTCTTTATACTCTCGCAAATACTAACCTACAAAACTACAATCCGTACCCAAAGTACCTAATTGTTAGGTCCTTTGGACCTTTAGGGTATAAACCCCAAACCCTACCCCGAGCTGCGTGTCCGGCCACTCATTATATGGCAGGCTCAGGGGTGCTGTCACATGGGCTGGCCGCATGTGAGTGCTGGTGCGCCAGGGGCAGACCAACCCACAACCCCCCCCCCCCTTTTGTACTGGCGTTTCCCTCTTTCATGTTCGCTCTCATCCTCTCCTTTCCTTTTGTGTGCACTCGTTTTAAAAGCGTTGCCTAACCTCTGCTCTCGGCATTAGCTGTGTGGCTTTAGCCCCAGCAGCTGTGCCACCCCTGCGTGGGCCATGATGGCCATGCCCAGAACCTGCTATCGTTGCCACCTTCAGGCGGGACGCGCGCAGCTGCGCTTTACATGGCCGTCACTTACGAGCGGGCAACCCCACCCTGAGGCACACCCGCCTTCGCAAGCTGTGCAGCTTGGCGGGTTGCCGGCATCGTCTCAGCAACGTGCGCCTCCAGGCTGCTGCTCGCCGGTGCGCTAATCATGGCAGGCCCTGCCCCGCAACCTTCAGCTGCATCTTCGGGCGCGCCTCAGTTGTGGCAATGAATGCTCTGCACGTCTATCGAACACAGCAGCTGGTTCGCTCCAGCTGGCTTCCTTGACGCAGTAGTCTGGTGATACGTGAAGCAGTTGGTTCTCATTACCAGTACCAGTACCTGAGGTTCATTATTCTGTTACTTGTATAGCCACCCCAAACCCGAAACCTGTAAATTTAATTCAAAGTTCTCTTCTTTCCGGCCCTGATGAGTGCCCCCTTCCCGAGTAAGTAGCTCACAAGTTGGGGGAGAATTGGGACGTTCAGCCGCAGTTACGGCATACTGGCTGACGAATCCCGAAACCCTTAACCTTGAAACCCTAGACCCTAAACACCCCAAAAAACCCAAAACCCTAGGCCTTATGCCCTATCCCTAAACACCTACAAGTTCCTGAATCCTTCCTTGCAGAGCCATACTGTGGAACCCTTCTTTTGGAGTTAGTGTATAGTAGATCATGCCGTGAGCCCTAAGCTGAAAAGTCCCATGCCCCGAATTGCATAGTACACTATATGCTAGCTACTCCTGAACGACCCGACAACACTGCATAGGTAGCTCTCGACTTTCTTTTACATTTGGTGGCATAGCGGGTTTGTTTAGGGTTCAAGGTTTAGGTACGCGTCTGGGAAAAAAACCACCTTGCTCGCTCAGGTGCTCATCGTCGCATTGCTGCTCCAGGGGTTGGGGGAATTTAGGGAGCCGTAATGCGTATGTCAGGGCAATTTGTCATAGTGTTGCTGCGACTGTGATGGGACACCACGACAGTTACTCTCTACTTAGTTAGAAGCCAAGGTTTAGGTCGTAGCGGCTTAGGCTTTAGGGTTTTCTGTGCGTGTGAGTGTAGATTCATCCTCGAGGACCCCAGCATAGACCCTGCTATGTTGGCTCAGACTGTCGGTAACCCCCTTCAGTAAGCTTCGTGTAGAGCTTTCGGGTACAGGGTTGCAATTCTTGCCTGGTGCTTGGGTTGCGGTGTACCCCTAAACCCTAAACCCTTCCTTCACCCAAAAGCCTGAACCCTAAACTCAACTTAAAAACCAAAGTCGAAAGCCCCGAACCCGAACCAACAGGATGCAAAATCCTGTAGGCATGCCCCATCCTTAAAGGGAGAAGACCATCATCTTCTGCAACAGCACCGACACGGCTTCGCGGTCAGGGCCTCACAGATTGAAGGTTGAGGATGCACACTTTCTACATTGCAGGATCCTTAGCCAGAAAATGTAGATTCGGTATCTTGCATTGACAGCTTTAGGGTGAGAGTTTTGTGAAGTAGGGTCTGTATTATGGATTTGGTGAGTGGGTGGGCTCCTAAGACCTTCTGTGTTTGTCTGTTTGGGTTGACAAAAGGGAACTGGTAATGAACGCCATGCATTTTTCCTCAGAGAGATCAGGGGCAGATGACTCAGGGTCGTCGTCCGGCAGATTCCCTGATGTTGCCAGACCAAATCCTAAACCCCCAAACCGAAAGCCCCAAAGCCGAAACCTAGATGCTGTTGAAGAAGTGATGGGGGCATTGTAGATTTTTTCAATCCTTGGGTTAAAACCTAAAGCCTAAACCCTCAGAGCCTTAAACCTAAACCCTTTTCAGTTCGATCGAAAGGTCCTGAGCCCCATTCCGGACCGAATGCGGGTGTGCTTAGCTGCGATTGGGTCCCCGCCGGTGGAATATCCAACAACCTGGGGTGATGCGACTTTGAATTAGTTGTGACTCAGAGCCACACTACCTGTTACTGTCCAGTGCGCTTGGGCTACGGTGCAGCTAAAAGGATTGGTCTCTGGGGCTCAGTGCTCGCAGGGCAGCAGTGCCATTTATGGGTTGCAAGCTCAAACTGACAGTAATGAGATGCGTAAGCAAGGCCTCCATCGTCATCACCATCATCATCACCATCACCATCACCATTATCATCATCATCCTCATCACCATCATCATCATCTTCTTCTTTTTCATTAGCAGCATCGTCATCATCCTCATTACCGTCAGCATCACCATTATCATCATGATCATCCCCGTCGTCATCGTCGCCGACGTCATGCTGATCATTATCCCCGAAATCAGAACTCGAAATCCTAAACCCCTCAACCCTCAGGCCTAAACCCTACGCCTTAATTTTGCTTGTTGACTGTGCTTTAACGAGGCTGGGAGAGCTGCTCGCGACGACGCATGGCTTCCGGAAGGCTTTGCGGTTCAGGGTCCACATTGTTTAGCATTTCGGGCTTGGATTTGGGTGTCAATTTGGGTAGATCTCTAAATCAGGATCCCTTTTTAGGTCCCCAATGTATTGCCTCCTTCAAGGGTTCCTTTAAGGGTTCCTTGTAGGGCTCCTTAAATTTTTGACAGGCTGGAGCCCAACCCCTGCAAATGCCAAGCTCTTTACTCGAAGCTGTGAGCTCAAAAAAAAACTTCAGAGCTTAAAGGCCTAGCCACTGAACTGTAGTAAGAGTGGGCAGTTTCATCCTTAGAGACCACGTCTTGCTTTTGGGGGAATTGCAGTAGGCTATTGGGTGTAGGGTTTCTAGAGTTTCGGATTTAGGATCCAGGGATTGAGTGCTTTTGCTATTCAGTCGGAATTGTTCATAGACCGGTCACTCTAAGCCGTGGGACATGGGGATACGTGACAGGTGCGCCTCAATTACCGAGTCGCGCATATTTAGGGGGTCCGGAATACTAAGCGATGTAGGGAGCCTTAGAATCAGAAATGATGTATATTATGTTATATTACATTTGGTTCCCGTAGAATATATGTATGGCATAATCAGTTGAAGGTCTTTTCACATCAAGCGACTACGGCTCTGGAAAAGTTGAGAAAGCAGGAGAAGGAGCTTGAGATCAAAGAGGCAGAGCGGCTCTTTGAGATGAAGGAAAGGCAGGAGAAAAAGCAATGACGACTCGAAGACATGAAGTTGGCTCGCGAGAACAAGAACAGAGACGACAAGGGTGGCAAGAACAAGCAGCGTCGCCAGCCGTCTGGTTACTCGCCAGATGACGCGGACCCAGAAGTCATCAAAGCGAGTTGGGACGGCTTCTACATACTTGGGTTTATTTCTGGTTCGGTCAGGGTGGTCGGGTTGCACGACACGCTACACGACGCTCAAGCAACCGACAGAGCAGAGAACAAGGTAGCTAGGGAGGTGATCGACAGATTGCCCAAGGTGCAGGGCAGGCAGCAGGGAGGTCCGTCCAGACGTGTACTGCGCGGGAAGTTGTCGAAAAAAGGTAAGCAAGGAGAACTGCAATGAACACGCCGACCGGCATCAAAAGCGCGATCAACGAGTTTCAGTATGTGCAGCCACAGGAGGTGCTCCAGCAAGGACAAGGCATAGAATCGGCACCGGGCGAAGCCGCGAGTCAGACGGATGTGAGTGGCTCATTGGACGTTCATTTGGACAAGCTTCCTGCTGCAGAAGGCTGCCCAGAAGGAGGGAGAGCGGATGCAGCAGGCCGTAGCTGCTTTCTCCGCATCCCGATGCCTTCGGCATCCTCGGTTCATTGACCCTCGACGATCTCTGCATTGTTTCAGCCGTCGACTAGGTCGAGTCTGCCTGTGACGGAGGCCCACTCTCCTCCACTTAACGTTTAGGGCGTAGGGCTTAGGGTTTAGATTTAGGGTTTAGGGTTTAGGGTTTAGGGTTTAGCGATTAGGGTTTAGGGCTTAGGGCTTCGGGTTTAGAGTTTAGGTTTAGGGTTTAGGGCGTAGGGTTTGGAGTTTACGGTTCCTCCACCTCTACCAGTCCAGCTTTACTCCTGAGCTTCTAAGGCTCCACACCTCCACGGTTTAGAAGACCGAGAAGGCTGACTCACCCCTAGTCCCTAAACCCTAAACGCCTACCCTAAACCCTAAACCCTCAGCCCTTAGCACCTAAACCCTAAAGCCCTGAACCACTAAACCCTAAGTAAACCCCAAACCCGTGAACCCTAACCCCTAGACCCCTAAACTCCAAACCCGAAGCACGTAAACCCTAAACTCTAAACCCATCCCCTGGTCCTTTACCGGAAAAGTCTGAATTTCGCTTTTGCTGAGCCCTCTAGCAGACACTCCGGGATCCTCAGTCGCAATCGTAAGCCCTGCGCCCTAAATTTTAACAGCCCTAAACCCTAAATCGTAAACCCTAAACCCTAAATCGGAAGCCCTAAACCCTAAATCGTAAACCCTAAACCCTAAATCCCAAGCCCCAAATCGTACATTGTTGACTCTACGATCTCCAAAGTCTGAACTCCAAATCCGAAATTGAACTCCAAATCCTGCGCTCCGATCTCTAAGATACAGCATCGCGGGGAGTCCTTAATATAAGTATAGTATATAAGTACAGTATAATAATATACCCAATAAGACCTTCTCTAATGATTAAGGCCCGCTACATGCCGCCTAAACCCTAAACCGTGAACCCTAAACCCTAAACCCTAAACCCTAAACCGCGCGCTACATGACGCCTCCTTAGCCTGGCCGCCAGCTTGGTCTGTTCGTGAAGAAGATCGGCTACGACGAGCGGCGGAAGCGTCCCTCATCTTTTACGTAGTTTAGAGTTTAGGGTTTGGGGTTTTAGGGTTTAAGGTTTTAGGGTTTAGGGTTTAGGGTGGGTTTAGGGTGCATTGGGTATTTCTTAAAATTGGGAATCACAGGTTTGACCTACACCCTAAACCCTAAGCCCCTGCATCCCTGACCCTAAAATCTCGCTTTGCAACCCTAAACCCGAAGCACGTCCTAGACATCTGATTCTGGTCCCTTCTGGGGTCCTTTTTATAAGGGTGCCGTACTACATTTGGGGACCTGAAAAGGGCCCCTAATTTAGACAACTACACAAAGTCTTGAGTATATAGTCGGTTTAGGGTTTGGGGTTTAAATAGGGTTTAGCGCAATCAGTTAATCCAGCTCAAAACACAGCTTATGGTTTAGGGCATTTTTGGACGTTTAAGGTTTTGTCCGTCGGCCGTTGGCGGGGGCTCCCATTGCTACGGATCCTGGCATGGGTTGGTAGGTTGTTGAAGGGTTTGGAATTGCGGCGTTCGGGGTTTCGGCATGCAGGGATTGTGTGTTTTGTACTTTGGGTTTGGGATTTAGCCGTCAGAGTCAGGGTGGTGGCACCTACGCGATGGATAAAGTATAGAGGTCCGAGATCCCCTGTACCAGAAGGTCCTGTACCTGACGCTGCTGGTAGTGTCTTCTCCGCAACGAACGAGAATGCTGATGTCGACGAGGAACAGATTCGAGGTCCAGAGCCTGCCAGTGGCTCTGGAGGCCCCGATGCTGCTGCGATGTCGATATCCCCATGATTTTCAATCCAAGCAAGACGTTGCGAACCACCCGGCCGTGGCGGAGGAGCTGCGCATGACGGGGCGCGCCGACCAGGACCTGCGGAACGGCGTGGTGTATGTGCTCAACACCGCCTTCGAGCGCAAGCTGCGCAAAATTCCTACACAGCTGTAGTATAACATACACCGAAGCTTAAACCCTAAACCCTAAGATTCTATGCTTTATGTACAGAGCGCTGACTAATGTCATCACGTCAAGGTTGGTTCAAACCCTTGCCACGGCTTAACGATCGGTTGTAAACGGACTCCTTCAAGGGTTGCTTGAGGCGGTTCAACGACTCTTGTAGGGTATGGTACCCTAAACCCCAAACTGTAATGTTCCGAGCATGACGCGATTTTCTGTCCCATCCTTCTGGGAGAAGCCGTCCAGACCCTAAACCCTAAACCCGAACCCACCTAAACCCTAAAACGCCGAAACAAACCCGAAGCCACATAAAGCCACCTAAACCTTAAACCCAAAGCCGAACCGGAAGCCACCTAAACCCTAAACCTTAAACCCTGAACCCTAAACTCTAAACCCTAAACCCTAAACCCTGAACCCTAAACTCTAAACCCTAAACCCTGAATCCTGAACCCTTAACTCTAAACCCTAAACTCTAAACCCTGAACCCTAAACCCTAAACCCACAACCCTAAACCCTATATCGCCTACACGCTTAAGCTGTCAACCTTCAGCCCTAAGCCTCGCACGGAAGCCCCGAGCGCTACGTAATCCAGCTTGACGCAATTTCTGAAGGGGTAAGGTTTTGGGGTTTAACGTTATAGGGTTTCAGGTTTGGGGTTTAGGGTTCAGGGTTAGGGCTTAAGGTTTAGGGTGTAGGGTTCAAGGTTTGAGGTTGAGGGTTTAGGGTTTTAAGGTCGTATAGGGTTTAAGGGGGCATTAAAAAAAACCTCCGCCGGGTTTAAGGTTGAGGGTTTACGGTTCAGGGCTTAAGGTTTAGGGTGTAGGGTTTCGGAAACCCTAATCTGAACCTCCTGTTCTGCATGGGCCGCGTTAGGTCCTTTACGAGGGTTCTTAAAAGAACCCGGCGAAAAGTAGGTGGTGGTTTAGGGTTTAGGGTTTAGGGGCTAGGGTAGACTAGACCTCAAGCCTTACTGCCTTACTGTAGG
Source organism: Symbiodinium necroappetens (assembly GCA_905231915.1). Lineage (NCBI taxonomy): Eukaryota > Dinophyceae > Suessiales > Symbiodiniaceae > Symbiodinium > Symbiodinium necroappetens. The sequence goes on along the minus strand of CAJNJA010014764.1, from coordinate 11,654 downwards.
GTTCTGCAAAATGTGCAGTTAGTCTTCTTTAGCCCTTATGGATTTTTTCCGCGATATACACCCACAACTTCTAACTTATAAAGTGCCCAATCACCCTAAACCGTAAACCTACAGTAAACCCTAAACCCTGAACCGAAGAGAAGCTTCACCTCCCAGGCCTCAAGATGTTCCGGGAGGGTCGGATCATGCTGATGGTCGGAGTACCCGGTGGCTTCATGCGTTCTGTGAGTAGTTTAGGGCTTTGGGTTTGGTTTAGGTTTTAGGTTAGGGGTTTCGAGTCGGGGCATTCGGGATGTATTTTCTGACCCCAGGAAGTATGCGCACCCCCAGAGCTGGAATGCTTTAGAATTAGAACTTGCATCATACGATGTATTGTTTCGAGCCATACACCCTAGCCTCGAACTTCCAACTCCTTGTCGTCGACTGAGCTTGCTAACTTTACTGCCGTGGCCTTAAGCCACAAACTCTAACGTTCTTGGATTTCCTGCTGCCTTTGCTTCTTGAACCTTGAATCCTTGAACCGTTGCCCTAAACCCTAAGCCCTAAACCCTGAACCCTAAGCCCTAAGCCCGAAACCCTAAGCCCAAAGCTCTAAGCTCCAAACCCTAAGCCCAAAGCTGTGCTGTGGAAGAAGCCTTTTGATGCCGACCGGCGGAGGCCCGAAAAGAGTCCTTAAGGGCCCAAGAAGCAGAGCTTCTATAACGGTTTCATCAGGGATCTAGAGCGGTTCGTAGGGAAGCCATTTAAGGGATCTATAGCGATGTTCGTAGGGCTTTTAAGGGGATGACCCAAGAATGAGGTACTTGGGTGTAGGAGAACTGTTATCTAAGTTAATATTTGGGAGAGATGTGATTACCGGGTGCTTGGAGCGCTTTGGGTTGCCTCTAGGGTCATGTTTCCCTCAAAGCCCTTAGACTTAGACATACGCAGGATAGTATATGGTCAACAAGTCATTCCAATCGGCATGCTGTTCTTTCTTTGTTTTCTCTATGGTCGCAATGTCCTAAGCCCCCTAAACCCCCCTTCTAAGCCCTAAACCATAAGATGTAAGCCCTAAACCCTAGACCCCGCCCTAATGCCTCATACCCCAAAACCCAGTCTTGTTGCGTGGCACCGAGCAGTGGGCTCCACAATACAGAAGTCCCGGTCATGTGAAGGACGGGTGTGTCAGCCCCCCCTAAACTCAAGCCCTAAACCCTAAGCCCCAACTGTAGCCGAAACGATCTATTTTTTAAGGGTTCCTTGTTAAGGTGTCTATATTAGTATATATTTCCTTAAACCGATAGGTCTTTTGGGCCACAGGTATAGACCCTAAACCTGAGAGCAGTCTGAAACAATCGACCAAAGCCCAAACAAGCTACCATTATGGAATTCGGCCCCACAGTGGTTTTTGGGGGACGTAACTCCATAATTGTAATTGTAGTACATATTTCGTAAGCCCCTTCTAAACCCTAGGCCTTAAAACTTTCAAGCCGAAGCCCTGAACCCTTAAAACTTTTCAGCCCTGAAACCCTAAACGCCAAACCCTCAACAACTTTTGAGCCCTAAGCCCTAAACCCTTAAAACTTTCAAGCCCTGAGCCCCTAGACCCTGCCCCGACACCGTAAGCCCTGAAAACTACTGTTGATGACATAAATCCTTAGCATTACCTTAAGGGCCCTAAATTTGGGAGCCCTAAACCCTAAACCTGGCCTAAGCCCTAAACCCTAAACCCCTTCTTCTGGGTAATGCAGGGTTTATATCATCAGCCGTAGGTCCCAAACAATGGTGGCTTGAAGCCGACAAGCCCCAAAAGCCTAAACCCCTAAACCCCTAAAGAAATCCACGAGTTTGACCGGCATCCTGGACGGTTCAGGGTTTAGGGTTTAGGGTTGCAGTCCCTAAAGCCCTCTCAGAAAGCCCAAACCCTCAACCCTATTTGGAGGCCCAGGGGGCTTAGTAAGTAGGTTATAAGTAGAGTTACAAGTACCCTAAATGGAGTTACCCTAGTTATAACCCTACTTATAACCGGCTTGCTAAGTCCCCTGGGCCTCCAAGTAAACCCTCTCAAACCCTAGAGTCGCTAAAGCCTTCGTAAAGCCTAAACCCTATACATCGAGGTCTCGACGGATCTGCTGTCCCGTGGCATCGACATTCCCGACCTCAAGAATGTTTGGCCCTTAGGAGCGTTCCGGTTTAGGGCTCAGGCTTAGGGGTTGAAGGTTTCAGGCCGTAAACCCTAAACCTTGAACCCTAAACCCTAAACCCTAACAACAGAGCCGTGGAGGGTTTAAGCTGAGGCGTCCTTTGGGAGATTTTACGCTTGCCCTTACTGGGTCCCCAGGAGTACCCTTCTTGAAGGGCTCCTTTAAGGGATCTACATCGGGGTTCCTTTACGGGTTCCTTTAAGGGATCTATAGGGGTTCCCTTAAGGGCTCCTTTCAGGGATCTACAGGGCTTCCTTTCAGGGTTCCTTTAAGGGACCCCAGTAGTCTCCCTTTGCCCTTTTCTGTTCGGGTTCCCTTTTTCAAAACCAAAACAGGAACAAGGGTTTAGGGTTTTGGGTTTTGGGGATTGGGGATTGGGTTTTGGGGATTGGGTTTAGGGTTTTGGGGTTTAGGGCCTCTGGGTTTAGGGTTTTGGGGAGAACCTAGAAGAGGATCGTATTTACGAAGACTTGTCCGCTAGGCCCCCAAGGGCCGCCCCGTAGATGTTGGAGTTGAGCCGAACATCGTTTGAGCTTGGAGATGCCCAGAGAACCCTAAACCCTAAATCGTTCCGTGCGAACCACAGCTTTGATTACCGGCAGGCTCCTTGCGACGAGTCAGTTTCCGATTGCAGCTGGTAGTCTAGGTCTAGGTCCAACATAGATTCACCCAGGAGTTTAGGGCTTTAGGGCTTTAGGGCTTTAGGGCTTAGGGTTTAGGGATTTAGGGTTTAGGGATTTAGGGTTTAGGGGTTTAGGGTTTAGGGGTTTAGGGTATCTCTGGGAGTTTCCGAAAATTAGGGGGTACCTTATTTTGGTGTCCGTATCATGAGTACCCTACTATTTAAGGGTACTATATTAGGGCCCCCTATTTTGGGAAACCCCCACATAGCTCAGTCACATAGATGTTGATCAGGATTTAGAACCCTACGCCAAAGTCTCCAAAACGCAAGGTACATGTTGCACCACGTCATGGTCACAAGCTTATAGGAAAAGCCAGCCTAGGCAGCAGCCCAGCCCTAAACGCCGAAGCCCTAAGCACCTAAACCCCAAACCCTAAACCCCTACATCCTAAACCCTCAACAACCATAAACCTTAAACCATCTAAAAACCCCTACAACCCCTAAAATCCTTAAAAAAGCCTACATGCTAAACTCCCCTGATCCTGCATGTTCTCTGCCGAACCTCCATACTTGGAGGCCCAGGGGACTTAGTAAGTAGGTTATAAGTAGAGCTATAATTTTTAGGAGTTACCCCAATGATAACCCTACTTGTATAACCCCTAAACCCTTAACCCCTAAACCCTACAACCCCAAACCCTATAACCCTACTTATAACTGACTTACTAAGTCCCCTGGGCCTCCAAGTAGACTCCCGAGCCGATGAGGTCATCCAGTTCGACTTCTCGAGGTCCCACTTGGGCTTAGGGTTTAGGGGTTTAGGGGTGTAGGGGTTTAGGGGTTTAGGGGTTTAGTTTTTTTTTTTGGTCCAGGCTTTGGCGTTTGGGAAGTTTAGGGTTGAGGGTTGAGGTTTTAGGAGATTTAGGGTTCGGCGCCTGGGGTGTAAGGTTTGGAGTTTCAGCCGGGCAATCCGAAAGACTAAACCCCAAACCCCACAAAGCCCCAAACTCAAAGCCCCAAGCAACCACAAAGCCCCGAACCCAAAGCCCCAAGCTCAAAACCCCAAGCCCCTCAAAGCCCCAAACTCCCATGCCCTGGACCCTAGACCAGCAATCCAGAACCCCGGGGCCCCCCAAGCCCCCAAACCTAAGCCCCACGCCTTAAACCTAAACCCTATACACCCTGAACCCTTATAGAACCCTTATGGATCCCTCAAAGGAACCCTTATCGAACCCTTCCTGAAAAGAGCCCTTGTAGATGGATCCCTCTAACCTCCTTAGGGGTCGCTTAAAGGAACCCTTATATCACCCGTACTCGGAGGCCCAGGGGTATGTCATGAGTGCATCGGATAGGACCTTGACGTCAGTAGGTGAGGCATATGTCAAGGACATATTATTGTTCCTACCAGAAGCTGGCGTTTTGTTGGGTGGGTGAAAGTACTTGTCCTGGTTACATGGTAAGTCATTAGGATCTTCTTGAACCCAAAACAGTAACAGCGAGACATGCAAAGCTTAGAGTCTTCGCAAGCCCACCCGTTCTACTTGTAGGGTTATTTAGGGTTTACGGCCTTGGGTGCATGGTTTGGGGTCACAGCTCTCCTTTCTAGATAGACGACCTGAGGTGAGACCAGTCATCGTCCCTGAAGATGGTACCCCCAAACCGGATTGACAATCTGATCAAGGGCCAAAGAGGGTTTTATTTTCTCGAATCACCCCGAATAGGTTTGCCAGACCTGAACCCTAAACCCTAGGCCCTAAACCCTAAACCCTAAAACCTAAAACCTAAACCCTAAACCCTAAGCCCAGGCTCGAATAGGTTTTTCAGGCCGTAAACACCAAGAGCCCCGGGCAGGAATATCGTCAATCACCTCCTCCGCTCGGGTCGTGCTGCCGTCGGGTGTTTGATAAGTGTAGGGTTTTGGGTTTTGGGTTTAGGGTTTGGGGATTAGGGTTTAGGGCTTAGGAATATAGAACCCCAGATCGCTTGTAGTACTATTTGTAGGGTTCCTTACTATTGTGAGTCTATACACTTTTACAGTATAAGACGGTGGTTCCTATAATATACCCCGCAAACCATATTCTAATTGTTAAGGCCCCTACATTAGTTCGTCGAGCTGGTTGGGGGACTGGACGAGTAGGTTGCAAGTCAAGCCACATGAATATGGAGTATCGGGTTTGGGACAATGGGAGGAGTGTTGTCAGTGAGGTCGCCTAAATGACCTCAGCTATAACCTACTTAGTGCGCAGGTGATCCTTCACCATACCCTGAGCGTGGCAACATTCTACAAAGCATGAGGTGGGAGGTGGGGTGGGGCACTTAGATACCTGAATAATTTCAATTTCTTCCTTAAGGGTTCGTGGTTCCTTATCACACTGAAACTAGAAAAAACCCAGAACCCCATTCTGTTTTCTTCTGCCAGGTGCCAGCCGCGCAGGGGCTCGTGGGCGGGTCTTCTGCAGCTCAGTTTCACGTTGATGATCTGCATGTATAGAGGTTCCTAAACCCTAAACCCTATACCCTAAACCCTAAACCCTAGAAATCCAAGCGACGAAGTAGGCCCTCAAAAAAAAGAACCTAGAAATCACTTCCTATATCCATAAAACCTGCAAGAGCGCAAACAAAGCAGGGGATCGAGGGTCTCCTTGTGTGTACTTCGTGAACTTTGTGCGTTGTTTTGCGGGGTCTGCCATCGGATGATGGGATGTTTTGATTGGGGAATCGACTTGTAATGCAGAGGATATTCCGGAGCAGTTCCTGTGTAGGTAATATGATACAAGGTCCTGAATAACTACAAGAATACTAGTCCTTAGGGCTACTGAAAACCCCCCTAAACCCTAAACCCTCAACCCTAAACCCGTATTATGTTGTTTTCTGGGTGCTTGAGTGCACCACGGGCCTGCGAAGCGACCACCATCTGGCGAAGGCCTGCGCAGAATTTGTATGGAAGAAACATGACAGCAACACCACTGCCGGGCATATAGCCTAATAGCATAGCACATCATTGGTCGAGAATGCTGACATCCCCCGACAAACCCAACCTGCAAACCGACAACTTCCTAAACGTCGAAAGCTAAAGAACGGGTTGAGGGTTTAGGTTTGGGTTTTAGGGTTAGGGTCTATTCAGGTACAGATCCTTAACCCTCACACCCTACCACCCTAACACCCTAAAAACCCTAACACCCTAACACCCCAAAAACCCTAACACCCTAACAACCCTAGCACCCTAAAAACCCTAAAATCTCTAACACCCTCACAGCCCTAACACCCGAACACCCTGAAAACCCTAGCACCCTAAGCCCGATACCCTGACACCCTAACAACCCTAGCACCCTAAAGCCTAGACTCCCAAACCGTGAGGGCATCGGGTCCCGGGTTGAGGATCGGGGTTCAGGGTCGCCGGGGACTTCAACTTCAGCTGCCCAACCCTGAACACCGAGTCCACAAGGACGAGAGCCCGGGGTTCTGGTTTAGCGCAGGGTTTTGGGTTTTGGATTTAGGGTTAGGGATTTAGGGTTTAGGATTTTAGGGTTTAGGGTTCGGGCCTTTTTCTCCACGCAAAGGCATGTACGATGACGACGAGCAGGGTGGCAAGGCCCGAAACCAGCTCGCAAGTGGCCTTTGTCTGTTTAGGGTTTAGGGTTTTATGAGGCTTAGGGTTTAGGGGTTTACGAGGTTTAGGGTTTAGGGGTTTATGAGGTTTAGGGTTTAGGGGTTTATGGGGTTTCGGGTCTAGGGGTTTATGGGGTTTAGGGTCTAGGGGTTTATGATGTTTCGGGTCTCGGCTGTTGGTATGGAAGTGTTTTGGTGATTGTTTGTGTGGGTTACTGAGCAGTGCGCGTAGAGGCTCATGGGCCTTTGCAGGTTGTACGGCCGGAATCCATAACCCTAAACCCTAAACCCTAAACCCGAAACCCTAAACCCTAAACCCTAATCAACCGATCGTTTAGTTGGGGCTGAGGGTTTAGGCCGTTCCGGCTCGAAGTGGGGTGGGCCTGGACCTTAACTACCCTACCCATGGTTTAGGGTACCTGCTTTTCTATATGCTTAGTTCTCTAAATTACCGTCCCTTTTACGCCCCCAATATAGTACGGCACCCATATAGTTCAAAAGGGACTCTAAAAGGGACCTAACAGATCCTAACCATAAAGCTAGGTATCTTAAAAAAAGGGGTAGGGTATGGCCCTCAAGGTAAAGGGTTGTATTCTGCATCGCCCCTCAGGCTTTGGTCATCGAGTGTACAGAAGGGGTCCATGAACCCTAAACCCCAATACCTATTCCCTTAACCCTTCAATCAAGGCCGTCAATCCTAGCCCTAAAGCCTAAAGCATCAACCCTCAACCCGGAACCAGCAGCAAAGCCTAAAACCCTACAGAAACCCTTCAAGGGAACCCTTAAAGGAACCCCATAACCCCACTTAGAACTGCCCAGGAACCTCTGAAGTGCAAACCTCGATGAAGCTGTTGCTCTCCTACTGCTGGTCAGGGCAGCTCCCGGCCCCTCTTCACGACGATTCTCTCATCTTTTCCGACGAGTAGCCGTACTGTACAATGAAGGGTATGCTAAGTCTCAGGGCTTACAGTTTGAAGTGGCAGTGGTCTTATGCGCGGTATGTTTAGGGCTTGTGATGTAAGCTTTAGGGTGATATTGACAACTTGACGTCAAGTTCGCGCGATTAAGACCAGGGTTCCGTGTCAGTGCCAGAAGCTTCGCAGATCTCGAGACCTCCCTGCACATCCTAACTCCCCAAGCCTTGATTTCTGCATCATAATGCAATAAACTAGCTTAGGCTTCCTTATTATTCCGGCTGTTCTGCAAGATAATCCCTAAACCCTAAACCCTAAACCCAGAGCCTACTCTAATTGGTTCAGGCCCCTGCACTACCCTATCTTTAAGGGTCCAAAGGACCCAACAATTAGGTAGTTGAGTTTAGGATAGCAGTGTTGTAAGCTAACCCTAAGGGCCCAAAGGACACAAGAATTAGGCAGTCAGGGTTTAGGATAGTAGTGTTGTAGGTTTGGTTTTTTGGAGAGCTCATGAACGTGAGGTGCTGCGGTTGATGATATAAATCCTGCAGTACCCATATTAAGGAAGGTACCATACTTCCCACACTTTAGTGTCCTTGAGGTCATGCAGGATTTATATCATCAACCCTCAACCCCTAAACCTCAAACCCTAAACCCTACCCTCAACCCCGAAACCCTAAACCCCCACTAAACCCCTACTAAACCCCTAAACCCCTAAACCCCTAATTAAGCCCCTACACCCACCCCAAAACCCCAAAACCCGCAAACCCCTAAACCCCTAAATCCCTACACCCCATCATCAACAGTGTGACGCTTGCGTAAACCCTGCGCCCTCGGCCAGGCCCTCGCCGAAGCGATCCAGGACCAGGGTTTTAGGTTTTGGGGTTTCAGGGTTTAGGGCTTTAGGGTTTTAGGGTTTTAGGGTTTAGGGCTTTAGGGCTTTAGGGTTTTAGGGTTTGGGGCTTTAGGGTTTTAGGGTTTTAGGGCTTTACGGCTTTAGGGCTTTAGGGTTTTGGGCTTTAAGCCCCGCACGCGAGTCGTCTTTCAACTGTAGATCTAGGGTTTAGGATCTAGGGGTTTAGGGTTTAGGGTTTAGGGTCTGGTAGGTTTAGGGTCTAGTAGGTTTAGGGTTTAGTAGGTTTAGGGTTTAGGGTTTAGTAGGTTTAGGGTGTAGGGTCTAGTAGGTTTAGGGTGTAGGGTCTAGTAGGTTTAGGGTCCAGCAGGTTTAGGGTTTAGGAGTTTAGGGTCTGGTAGGTTTAGGGTCTAGTAGGTTTAGGGTTTAGTAGGTTTAGGGTCTAGGGTGTAGGGGTTTAAGGACCCTTAATGAGTATAAGGCTTATTGGAGCACAGCACCTTGGAATGCAGCCGCTCTCTTCGTGGTTTAGGGTTTCCCATAGGCCCCTAAGTAGTTCCTTTTTGGGATTACCTTATAGGATTCTAAATATGAACCACAAAAAGGAACTACTTAGGGGCCTATGGTTTGTGCATTAACATCCGCCGCGCGATGTGTAGGGTTGAAACTTTCCAGATTTAGGCATGCAGGTTGTCGGAGATCGTCTCCCCTTTGGGTTAAGATCCTGCTCCAAATGGTTGTAGCAAACCTAAACCCTACACGCCAAACCCCTAAGCCCTAAACCCTAAACCATCTATACTACACTTGTGAAGTCAAGGCCCCAGAACCATGGTCGTTTGGGCCCATAAGTCCAAGCTTGAAGTATATATTGCCAGTTCTAAAGGTTAGGGTCCCCTTTAGGGTCCTCTTTAGATTAGACGGGTGCCGTGCTATTTTATGTCCCTTTTCTAATTACCCAGCCCTAAACCCTAAGCCCTAAACCCTAAACCCCAAAACCCTAAAGCCCTAAACCCTAAACCCTAAACCCAAAAAAACCCTTGTACCCTGAAGCCCTAACACCTTAAACCCTAAACCCACGCACTGCTGGATCCAACGGGTCAGGCCGGAAGCCAAGAATGGTCCCAGTCCGGCGTAAGCAGTTTGGGTACAGGGTTTTAGGGATTTCAGGGTTTTAGGGTTTCAGGGCTTCAGGGCTTCAGGGTTTCAGGGCTTCAGGGTTTGAGGGTTTCAGGGTTTAGGGCTTTAGGGTTTTAGGGTTTGAGCGTCTAGGGCTTTACTGCTTTAGGGCTTTAGAGATTGAGGGTTCTAGGGTTTAGGGTTTAAAAGGGTTTTAGGGTTTAGGGTTTAGGGTTTAGGGTCTAGTCCAGGGTTTAGGGTTTCGGGTTTCGGGTTTAGGGTTTAGGGTTTAGGGTTGATTTTGGCCCAAACTCTCGACTTCGACCATGGAACAGCTGGATTAGAACTATGGTGCGGCCAACGAGACCTTCGGCCTCATGGACGAGAATATACGGACCGAAGTCTTTCAATGTATCCAGCCCCAAATTTCTTCGGCTTCGGGCTCTATGGGTGGCAGGCGGGAGGACTGGACTGGCTTTAGAGTCGTTCCAACCGTTAGGGTTGAGGGTTTAGAGTTTAGGGTTTAGGGTCGTCTAGGGGTGAATTCAGGGGCACAGGTACGTGCGGTTGTCGTGCCTGGCCTTTTCCATCTGGCAGTGATCGATGAGGGAAATGGGAAGATGGACCATGGAATGTTGCATGTGATGGATCTTGCGAGCCTCGTAATATTGCATCGTCTTAGTCCCGACGGTGATGATCCTGCGTCCCACCTCTGCTTTCAATTTGGGTCTTAGGGTTTAGGTTCTTAGGGTTTAGGGTTTTAGGGTTTAGGGTTGTAGGGTTTAGGACTTTAGGGTTTTAGGGCTTTAGGGCTTTTAGGGTCTAGGGTTTTATGGCTTTAGGTTTTTAGGGTTTTCGGGTTTAGGGCTGTAGGGTTTAGGGTTTTAGGGTTTAGGGTTAAGGGCTTTAGGGTTTTAGAGCCTAAAATTTTAGGGTTTAGGGTTTTAGGTCTTAGGGTTTTAGGGTGTTAGGGTTTGAGGGTTTAGAGTTTTTAAGGTGTTAGGGTTTTAGGGTCTGCGGTCCTGGGGTGTAGGTCGCGCGGTTTAGGATGCTCCCAAATCCAGACGGTCTTCCGAAGGCCCAACCTTAATACACCTAGACTTCTGTTGGGCTCTGCTGGGTTCTTGTTAAGAGATTTAGTTTAAGTTACCATAATATGGAATGACTATAGAACCCCCATTATGGTAACTTAAAAAAAAGTCCCACAAAAACCCAGGCTTTGTTTTAAGTTCTCCAGGGTGTCAGGCCCTTCCCCCCGACGCCAACACCCAGTTAGCTTGCCTTAAGGCTCCAAGGAACCTCCTAAACAGGGCCCGGTACCTCCTAGTTAGGACCCTGGGCTCTCATTCTTCTTTCACTTTAAGGGCCCATGAGCCCTAGGATGCTATACAAAAACCGGTATAGCCTCAGATCCCTCTGAAGCCTCCAACCCTGATCGAGCTTTTCTAGAACCCTGTTGAAACGACACTTTTCTAGAACCCCCTTGAAACTTTTCCCTAAGCCCTAAACCCTAAACCCAAAAACCCTAAAACCCTAAAGCCCTAAACCCTAAAGCCCTTAACCCTAAACCCCGGTATAGAACCCTTTTGAAACTCGCCTCAATGGGTTCCTTGAAGGCTTAGACTGTTGAGTGCATGTCATAGGAGCTGGGTACGCAGCCTCTCGATGGTCGGGATCTGAGTTTAGGTCTCGGGTTCAGGGCGTTTTGACGGACTTGCTCGGGCCAGTCGGCGCGCTGGCAGTTCCACAGCAGAGCTGAGATTTATACAGCCAAAGAAGTTGGTTTCAGGGCTTAGGGTTTAGGGTTCAGGTCTTAGGGTTTAGGGTGAAGTGGTGCAGAATGTGTTGCGCATGCTGCAAGATGTCGGTTTCGGTAAGGCTGTCATTTTGCACATAGGGGGCCTGAGCACCATCATGGGGGAAGTCGACAATAGTTATATGAGGGTGCCCCAAGAAACCCTCAACCCAAAACCCTAATTCTCAAGACCCTAAACCCTCAACCCCCTTAACCCTCAACCCAAAACTCTAATACCCTAAAACCCAAAGCCCTAAACCTTAAGCCATAAAAACCCCGTAACCCTCAGCCCAAAACCCTAAGCCCCAAAACCCTAAACCCTAAAGCCCTAAAGCCTCCCTAACCCTAAGCCCGAAAACCTCCCTAACCCTCAGCCCTAAACCCTAAGCTCGAAAACCCCCTAACCGTCAGCCCAAAACCCTAAGCCCCAAAACCCTAAACCCTAAAGCCCTAAAACCTCCCTAACCCTCAGCCCAAAACCCTTAGCCCAAAACCCTAAGCCCTAAACCCTAAAGCCCTAAAACCTCCCTAACCCTTAGCCCAAAACCCTAAGCCCTAAACC
>CAJNJA010014763.1:0-12055 GCA_905231915.1 Symbiodinium necroappetens | reverse complement strand
AATTATAATGCTTGGATTCATTTTCCGAAAAACATATGAATTTTCAGGCCACAACAAGTTATAACTAAGTTATAACTTAGTTACACAAGATATAGCATAACTTCTGTAACTTAGATATAACTACCACAACTTGACTTATAACTATCATAACTAAGTTATAACTAGGGGGCGTCTCCTTGTAGGGTTTAGTCCTGAGGCAACTCCCGCCGCTGTGCGGCCTGCTGCAGTTTCTGAGCCTGGGCGCCTGACTCGTGCAGCTGACTGCTCTTGCCTAGGCTTTTGGGTTTAGTCCCGGTTTCCTCCCCCCTAGCTGTCACGGCACGCTGCGACTCGCCTCGCTGGTCGTCCCCCTTTCCCCCCCTTTCCCTGCTTCTAACCGCCTTCGGGATCTAGGTTGCTGCAGTCACCTACATACATAAATTCGCACAACTGGGGGGTGAGGATATGGTGTTAAGCCTATGTTGGCACATATCATCAATCGAGGCGGAGCCGCGCTGGACCGGGGTAGAAACTTGGAAGGACCGGATATTGCCACGCTCCGATACCCTATACCGAAGGTACCCTGCTAAACTCTGAACCCCAAACGCTAGTCGCTGGCCCTACATTCGAAACCTGCTGAGAATGCTTTTGCAAAATCAATTCCTTCCTACTCGGTCCTGGTTCTTCGTCGCCGCCGATGTTCAAGTTCACGGAGACAAGGCTTTGTAGATAGTGGTTCCGTCCTGTGCCAAGTACCAGGCTTCTTAATTCGAGAAGCTCAGGCTCAGGGTCCACTTAGGGGTGCGCAACGTAAGGCCAGCAGAGTGTTTGGGATCTTCGGATGAGGTTTAAAGCTTCGGAATGGATAGACGTACAGGACAAGAACACTGAACAATTCAATAGGGTACAAGAAGCATGAGCTCCGGGTTTTTGTGGCGGCTCAAGGCACATAGGGAAATCTTAGAAACGCCCAGGTACTTCCACGTGTAGAACTCTGGCCTCTTCATTGCGGTTTGAAATGATGAGTTGCATGACGCGCAGACGCGCATATAACCAACCCCCTGATAGCGCAATAATTTTCATGATCCTTCTAACTATTATCGTTGCAGCTTGGGGCACAAGGGTGTTTTGAACATCCGCTCTGAAGGCTTGGGTTCTAAAACAATCGTATGGAACAGGGTTCATGCTCCCAGATGTTGAAAAGTCATTTGGCGTTTTGCTTCTGCTGCGTGGGGGTTTCCTGTAATGTTTCGGTTGGAAGTCTCTGACCATACACAAACGACAACGCAGAATGCAGGGTTGAACTCTTTTGGGCATTCAAGGTCAGCGTTCAATGCATTTCGTCGCCTAGGTGTTTTGTAGAGCCAAGCAGGGCAGAAGGAGGGTTACGAAATCAACCTTGCAAGCCAAAGGAGCGATCATAGATATCTGAAACATTTATTATAGCTTGCGAAGACTGCGCTGGAATGCGAATATAAATCAGGGATTGCGAGCGTGCTTGTTGAACTCAAACGGTTTGTTGGCATGCTGCGTTGCGTTAACGGACAAAACTTTCGCTTCACCTTTTGTGGGACACCTTGCCAAAGCATGTGACTCAAGCCTGGGCTTTAGGTTTTTGAAAGACTTAGCATCGTGAACTCTCGGGGCGTTGAGATTCACAGTTTCGAAGTAAATCTCGAACATCAACGGCTTTCAAAGTGGTCATCTGGCAAACACTTTACAGTAAATGCGCCTTGTCCGAGCGACTGGCCGCACCGCGCTCTTGACACAGTTGCTGGACAGCTGGCGCAACGCTGCTATTTTCGCGAAGCTATCATGTCTGGGAAACCATTGACTAATGCAACATACGCAAGTCAATCCGGCCCACCTTTATCAGGCCGTGTTCTGATGTTGCACTGTGTCTAACTAGCTGAGCGTCTTTCATGTGCTCGGATTGGGGCTAACTTGGGACACTTGGTACTGTTTGCGCATCCGTTTGTATCTGCTCGGGATTCGGCCGGAATTGTTTCCTAAGACTTTCCTTCTTGCTGAATGGCAGGTTAACCCAAGGCTTGCGTGGTCTCAGCAGGTGTCCCTCGTCGAAGGACAACCGTGCTAATGCTACTCCTACTTTACTGTTGCAATACTGTGCCGCTGTAGCAGGACCGGCTTGCTCAGGACGCAAGACGTTGTCGAGCGGGGGTGGAAGGCACAGAAGACACGGCGCAAGATTGGTGGCCGGTTAGCTTTTTGTGAACAAAGCCACCAGAGCTTAACAACAACACTTGTGCGCAAACGCTCGAACTTTGCCAACGTATGCTCAGTGCTCAAATTCGAGTTCCTGGGGTTCTCCTTGCACATCATCGATTGCGATTTCTGGTGAACTCTCTTGCGCAAACTGGGGCGAATGCCTCTTTCCATGGTGGAGCCCCCCGGCTCTCGTGACTAGGGAATTCATTCAAGCGGCATCGGAAAAGGAAAAAAGCAATGGAAAACAATTTTGCATCTGCTTCGGTCGGTCATTTGCGGCACGAGTTCCTGCTGTGGAAAAGGACGAAGACTTCTAGCAGTCTGAAGATGAGTCGGCCTATTTTGATGAGTCCGATGGTTGGGCCGCATGGACATATCCTTTACGGCGGGGTTCTTTGAGAACTGGGCTTTCCTTGGGCACGTTGGCCGTTGGCCTTCATAGGCCACTGTGTATAATCGTGTCCACTGTCTGTATAGATTGAGATCTTCGAGAGATAAACATGAATCACAAGCTTTGAAGTTCTTGGCTGTTCCGTCCTTCTTTGTCCACGAGCTTGAACCTCATCTGGTCGGTGTGAGAGCCAGTGTAGTGGTACCTTGCTGCGGTTTAATTTGTCCATACGGGTTTGGCTTGCGGGCTACCATTCATGCGCTCCTTGCCTGGGAGGTCAAGCGGTATGAGACCTTTTTTGATGTCATTGAAGGCGTCGGAATTCAATCGGCAAGGTTGCTACATAGAGGTGGTGGGTCGCACTTGGGTTCACGGGTCGGGACCTCCCTCAAGGGTCCTAGGGCTCTACAGATTTGGCATGTGGACTTCCAGGCTAAATCATGAGTTTACGTTTCGGGATGTGCTTGCAGACGCTTCAGTCCTCAAAACCCTTTAGAAGGAGCCTGGGTCGACTTCACATGTACATAGCAAGGCTTGGAGTATAACATGTAAGTCTATGGGACTCTGCTTCTTCCTTGCAATGCCTAACATATGCCAAGACAGCCAAGACTCCCCCTCGCAAAAAGAAAAGGCTTCATTCCAATGTGCAGCCAGAAGACCACTTCTTGTGCTGGTAGATTCGGATACCAAAGGGCCGGAGCCTCTCATGGTTCTGGGCTTCGGATATCATCTCTCTGGTGTTGGGTTGAGGCATCAAGGCTTGAGGTTCAGGGTTCGGCGTTTTGGAGCGTCTTGGTCTGGCAGCGTAGGTGGCCTAGTCTTGTCCGGGTACAGGCATGAAACTGGCACGCCTGAGGTTCGCACACAGTAGCCAAGGCGATGTAGCGCAACAGCAGCAACACGATGTGCGCCCGCAACAGACCACCAAATATTCATCGAATGTGCATAGATGGGCAACATCCATGGCCTGTTAGTGCACATTAGTTCCTGCAAGCCCGTATCGTGAGCTGTCACTCGACAGCCTTCCCTGGCTAGCACTGATGCTGATTAGGTCCCCCTCTGTCTCCTTAATTAAGTGCTCTGCTGTTCAGCGTACATCTGAAGGCCCTCCTCACGCAGTCTAATCTCCAAACCTCCTGTCCCCTAAACCCCCGAGGCCTGACCGAACGTTCTAAAACCTTCTAAAGCCCCAACTTGGCCCCAACGCTAATACCTATGAGCACAAAGCACCACCAAACCCCTTATAGACTACAACTTCTACACTCCTTAAGCCCTCTTGCACCCACAAAACGCTCCCCGGATTCCACAATTTGGGCCTGACTCTCCGAAACCCGTGCAGGTCGCTCAACTTCTCGGCCACCTTCGGTCAGGCACGGTGTGGGGCGGCGTAGGGATCAACGAGGGCTTTCCATGTCTGAGTGTCTGAGTCAAATGGTCTTAGGGTTGCAGGCCTGTTGGAGCCGTTCGTTTGCAAGCAAAGGCAAACTAGGCTGGCTGAACCGATGACAAGACCAACCCGATTTCTTTCAGCAAGATGTGGCCGATGTGGCCCACATGTCAGCGGTGAACGACGAGGTGCTCGCCGTCACAAGGTACCTGGAAAGCCCTGCTAACTCGAAACTACATGGTCAGAAAGCCCAAGCCCGCCCAAGCCCCAAAACCCAGCTATCCGGCGGCATTGTGCAATGACTCCATGCTTCGTCAGGTAGCTGAACGTGCGACAACCCTGGCTACTCGCGCCCAACAGCCTCAAGCACCATGAAGGCAATGCCATCCGAACAACTGCTTCTGAAAGCCTGCTAGGCCCTAAAGTCCGCGTTCAAGCCGGAAGTCTATGCTTAAGGGATTTTGAAAGTGGTATCTCAAGAACTGCATCTACATGACGTTCATCCTCAACCAGGAACTTGCGCAGATCATGTCCTTCGACTCCGCACCCTTGACGCTCATCTAAGTCATTGAAGCGGAAGGCAAACCGTTAACACGTTCAGGACCCAACATTGACCCTTCAAGAGAACGCACCACCGCCAGCTAGCCACACGGCAATCGAGAAATACACCTCCGTCTATACCGGAAGACTTGGCTGAACTCTAAACAACGCCAAATTTTATGTGCACCTAATGGAAGGATGCTTGGATTTCTGGACCAGCCACCGCGTCCGATGCCAAAGCTTGGAGTAGCTTTCCGAAGCCTGAAGAAATGGTTCACGGCGTTTCGTAGGGTTTTGAGCTTTACGGTTTAATTCTTGGAAGCCAGGGCTCAGGGATTAGGGCTCAGGTGAGTAAAAAAGGGGGCCCTGAAGCCTGAAGTCCGGAACCCATTCCCTACAAGTTGACACCAATCGGTCATGGGTTCTGCCCCTCTTAACTTGGGAATGCGGGTGATTGCAAATTCTGGCTTGTATTTTTGTATATGCCCGCATCTTGACAAGAACTGAACTTCTGAACCGCAGAACAGCACTCAATGTTCGGAATCCTGATCCCTCAAACCAGTGCCGAACTCAGTCAAATGTTCAGGTTTACGATTTAGGGAACCTCTGACAGGCTTGTGTTTGCATGCCGTCTAGGCGGCAGGAGAGCTTCTCGGGAAATTATTGTGTTTGCATGTCGTCCGCTAGGCAGCAGCAAAGCTTCAAGGGAAATGATTGCCAAGCCATCGGAGCTTGACGACTAGAGGGCTCGGATACGTTACCGAACCCAAGCCCTGATGCCTCACCCGAATCCGAAACAACAACGTTCGGGCCTTTGGTTTGCCTTCAGCAAGCTAGGCATACGTCGCAAAAGAGACCCCAACAGTTGTGGTATCGATATCTCCCAAGTATATCAAAGGTACCATGGTAACTCTGGGCAAGCCTGCCTCAAATGCTGAATACGTGAGCCCGCTCTCAGCTCCCACTTCCGTAGATACTGTGGCTGCTGTCTGGACATGCCTCTTTGTAGGGTGGCTCTCAGATTCCACCATGTCTTTCCGTCTCTACGACCGTGGCGAGTTGCACCACCCCACCAACTGCCATGCGAACCCAGAAAACCTGCGTACCTGGTGCCCTAAACACTGGCCCTGAACTGCAGGCGAAATACTGCAAAACGGACCTCAGCCGTGGTGGTCTTCCGAACCTTAAACCCTATTGCTACGAAAGATGGCCGTTGCCTTGCTACTAAGAACGAGCGCAAAGAAATGGGAACACGGATCAGACACGGGTGGTCAACCCAACAATCCCAACTCTCCTCAAACCCTACATACACGCTGCCCTAAGCCCAACTCAAAGCGAAAACTTAACCTTAAACCATCAGCAACAAGGTCCTTTCTGAGATCCTGACAAGGCAAGTTGGGTGCCGGGCCAAAAAGCTGGTATTTCTCGAAGTCCTGCTTGGTAGGCTTAGGGCCTTAGAATGTTTGGTCGCTGACGGGCACTTGACATTGGCAAGGTTGTGGCAAAGGGTCTACATTACAAAACACAGCTTAAACTAAAACCTCCAGTTGTAACCCAGAGAACTCGTCTGTAAGTACACCTGAATAATTAATCTGGCGACGATTAACGCAGGACAGCTTGATGTTGTCGGATCTTGGGAGTGCAGAGCAGTTTAAATCTTTGCAGTGCATCCTACATGTGGAGTAGCCGGTTTAAGTGCTTTATGAGGCTTTATGAATGTTAATTATGCCGTAACTTCAAAGCGCTGTCGAGCTCAGGGTTCAGGCTTGAACCTGATCGGATTATCAGACGGACGTGGGCGATGTGAGGCATGTAGTGGCTGTGGACACATTGCCGTATTCGGTGGCAAGGGTACACCCTGAACCCGAACCGCCTCGTTGTCGAGCGCATTCAGATCTTTGGAGTAGTAGCTCCCCCTCTGCAGCTGAACGACCAAATAGCCTGCTGTTTAGAGCTTAGGTTCCTGAAACCCTAAACTTCTAAAGCCTGTCCCCTGAGTTCCGTCAATCACACTGTGGCTTGAGGACCGGAGTATTGTCCGCTAGACGTTGCAGCTTGAACGGCTTAGGGCATTTGGGATCTACAAAGGGTTGACTTGTCGACGTCTAAGGGTCAAGTGAATTCCTGCTAATCGTCGTCTCGGACTTCGATATATGATGGACCCTGATACCGAACACCATGGAAAAGCTAGACCGTTGAGGACCACCGAAAACTGCGCCCATTTTTCATTGTGGCAGTATTGATCCCGCAATGGCACTGCCATGAGTGTGAGACACCCAGAGCGCGAATGCGCCGAAACTGCAAACCCATAACTGGCCCGCAACGTCTAAACCCTTGAATCGAACCCTAAACCCCAAACCCTAAAGCAAACCCTAACACGCAAATCTGAAGCCTTTATCGTCATCGGCAGCCAATTAGAAGCCAAGGCGCTGGCAGTCAGAATCTTAACCCAAACCAGACACCCCCAATTTCGAAGTACAGGATCCCGATAGTCGTCAAGGAATGGCAAATCGGTGTTGAGGCTACCAAGAACGTGCTGGGTCGTAGACCCGAGAGGCTTCAACAAATATGATACAGTCAAGTGGGCCTTTCACAACTTGGTACAAACTTCCAGTGTCATGGCTTAGACTGAAGGATTCGGATCAGTTGAGATGTCAATTCTCCTGCTTCAGCTATGTCGTCATAAGGGGCGTTGCTTGAAACAGCACTGCAGTATACAGAAAAGGATCCTAACATAGACGCTCGGAGGTAGGATCCTATTCCAGATGCATGAAAAACAGGACCAACCCTCTCAACATGCCAAACGCCCCTTCAACCCAAACCCGGTAGGGCAAAACTAGAATCCCTCACGAAGAACTGAGAAAAAGAACCAATCCCTCGAAGAAATCTGCATATGCCGCCGAGCTGACCAGGCGGCTTGTCCAACATGACCTCAGCTTTTCGTACGGGGCGCAGAGGAGTACATAGGCCCCAGCAAGTTCATGGAGCGCTGTCATTGAAGCCCATACGGCTAATTGACGGCTTAACTTGGGCTCTCCGAGGTATGCGAGTTGATCAAAACAATCGCATCATGGCAACTTGTAGGATCTACATCCAGGATTGTCCATTCAAGACTTTTGGAGTTCTAGGGGTTGCATGGTGTCGGGTGCTTGGGCGGTTTGGCTTGGCCTTTATGGATTGAGCTCAAACCTAAGACCTAGGGGATACAGGCTTTGGGGTTGAGGTTGTGATGTTAGGGTTCGTGAATCAGGTTCCAACACGTTTCGCGGCCGCGCAAGAATTGAGCAAACATATGAAGTATGAGACTGGCTTAGGTTGTGCAGAGCCTCGCAGAATTTTGCAGGCGCTTAGGATTCGGAGGTTGTTGTACATTAGAGTCGTGTCTCGTTCAGGCTTGTCTTGTAAAGGTTTATACTTTGCCAAAACTGGTTCGACAAAGACGTAGACAATGCTCGTTCGTAAACATTTAAACTATAGCCCCGGCAGCGCTAAACTGTGAATCTAACTCGAGTGAGACGCTGAACTCCAGCGCCTGGGTACCCGCACGCGGTCTTGACCCGGCGCAATGGCTCGGTTTGTAAGCGGGGCCCAATGCTTGCGCCTTGCAGCCAGTGTTTCAGGTTGGTTTGTATTATCAAACAGGGTTAAGCTTTTAAGATGGGGATGTGGAGGGCTCACGGTCAAGCTGTTTCAGACTCAGGGCTCAGAGCGCAGGTTCCACAAAATCAGTGGTGTCGTGGAGACTTCTTTGCGACAGTACCTAATTTTGCAAGGAGAAAGATGGATTGAAAGTAGGAGAAGTAATGGGATTCGGGACAGGGATGATGGTTGCGGTTAGCCCTGAGATCTCCACATCCGATCAGTCGAGGGCAGCCGCCTGCAACTATCCACCGTACCAAAGGTTTCACAATGCTTCTATCGGGCGTGTATAAGACTGTCTGTATAAGTGTAGGTTTTGCAGGGTTTGAAGTACCTCGATTGGTGGTAGATTGGCTACTTGTGCCTCCTAGCTGCGTATCTAAGATACCGATGCATTCTCGCGCCTTCAAAACCGTCTGATGAAATCACTCAGGTCACTTTCCAGATGCTCGCTTTTCGGCTTGAAGGCAGTGATCTCGTGGCTCTCGTTCTTTCTGGCAATGCAACCTGATTATGCAATCTTATTCAAATCCCGAGTCCATTCTCCGTGTCCCCCTTTCGAACAATCGCCTGGGCAGCACCATCAATGATCTGTGCCAACATGTCTGTATGCCACTTGTCGTGAGAACAATGACGGTTGGTTGTGTGGTGACACAGTCTGTTAAACATCAAAGGCCTCACTCAAGCCATCAGTGACCACTCGGTTGGAGCCTTCTACATCGTCCATCACTAGCTTTGCAACGGGCTTGTGCCAACCAACATCATGTCGTTTCAAATGCCATAACCTTCCAATTGCTCCAACCCGCCGCGGTAAACTGCCGGGGAATAATTTGATCTAACCACAAATTCCTCTAACTCCGTAATGCATTTCCCTTTCATTCTTTCTCTGGTCTGGAGATGAAGCTCCACTGCCATGCGAAATTCAACAATTCAACAATACAATCGTGACACTCAATACCGACCGAGATCAGACACTCTCCCTAACACAATCAAACACGTGCACACGCACGCACACACACACAAGCAGATCAATCCTATGTGCTCTCAAGCCAGTCGTGTCCGGCCTTGAGCCAATGCCATTCGGCATGAGGGCAGTCTTCAATGCATGTTGGTCATTGAGGGCACATTTGGGGGTTGTGTCATTTCAAAAGAAGACCGTGGGACCACAGGCCCGAGTAAACAATGGATCGACCAACCAAGATTCGGGCACAATTGGGGAATCAAAAAGCGAAAAAAACTGCCACACACACACACACATACATATGGTAGGACCAACAACACCAGAAACGCCCAGAACAATCTATCTCCCGAACTGAGCACGCAAAGCCGTCAACCCGTGAAACCCTAAACAGTATAAACCTAGACCCCCCCCAAAACAAAAGTAAGAACACCAAACCCTCAACCCTACAAGCCCTAAGCTACAAAGTGTGTAAGCCGAAACCGCAACCCTGAGAAACATCAAACCCCGAATCCACTGCAACCACCCATGCTTGAATCCGCTTCTGCACTTGTGCCCGAATCGCGCCTGAACGAGAGCTGAATATGTGAATAACAAGCATCACCCTACTTCCTTAGAGCTCTAAAGACCCTAAGCCACGAAACTCCAGTCGTGCCTCGGCGGTTGCCCTGCGTCGTTTGGTCCGACCTCGCCCGCCGCCAAATCCAGAATTCCTGCCATGATCAGCCCTAGCATGTCATGATCAGCCCTAGCATGTCAAGAGTCCGATTCCTCATTTAGGATTGGATATTCAGGGTTGATTCAAGGCTTGGGGGGCAAGGTGAATAAGGGGTGTGCAAGTGCTTCGCGCAGCAGCGGCATTCTTCTGTTGACGGGTGCATCGAGCCGACGATACCGACGACCGAAAGCTTCGAAAGGATCAAAACAGCACCCACCCGAATTTCCGAGGAATCAGTCTGGCTCAGTTGTTATCCGACGGTACCTGTGGCGAGTTTTTGTGCATGTCCCACCCCTCTTCTGTCATACTTCCGCTGCCAGGTTCACACAACGGTCAGGGCAACAGGGTCAAGTGGGGGTGACAGCTGGCAACGAATGTTGAGTAGAGCAGCAGAAAGGCAGAAAACCATGCAGCAGGGAAGGACAAGGGGAGGCCAACGCCTTTGAAGAATCCGCTAGTTCTTCTTGCACGCCGCCGAATCCGACCTGCTCCTCACTTCGATCTCCAATTAAGCTATCTGCTTCAGCAAGAAAACGCAAACAGTCAGCTATATACAAAGCCCCGGAGGAGCCGCCAACCAGAGCCACAAACTCTGATTACCCACTTGACAGTGCTATGGAGCGCTGGCTCCGAACAAAGCTTGCAACCATGCTGCCCGCAACGAAGATCTGAATTGATGTTCGCGACCGCCGGGCGCCGCCGGGTCTGCTTGTCGCCTGCCCAGTCAGCGTCGGTGATCGATTCCACAACAACACCCTTGCTCCAGGCCCTAAGTTGCTGGCTTTTCCACCGTAGCCGAAGCAGGCTTCTGGACGAGCTAGCTTCAGGACGATGCCCACCATAGGGACCTTCCTCAAATAACCAATCACCCTTTGCAACCATTTCCAAGACATAGCCGTGGGCTGGGCCATCTTGCTTGCAAGGATACAAGTTGCAAATTGCAAGTCACCTCTTGAGTGGCTCAAATACAAGAGCCTCCCAACGGCTTCTCTGTACTTGCGGGCTTCAGCAACCTCCAGCTCTCGGCTGGTGTCCCCTTCCAAGAAGCTGTTGTCAGTTGGGGTGTCCCGGGGCTTAGCACCTGTCCCAACACCTTCAAAGAGCACCTCTGCATAACGGTTGTTTGGGAAAACCACAATGCCTTCCTTGCTCAGTACATAGCGGCGCTTGAGGAACTCTATCTCGTCCCTGGGCTCAACCAATGGCTTGCTCACCTGGAGCCAGGTGACCCGTGAACTCAGCACTCCGAGGATACGCTTTCTTTCTCGGGCGGAAGAAGCGAGCAACCCGTCGTCCGCATGCAAGATCATTCCTGCTCGCTCCTTGCTGGGCTGGCTCCGGAAAAGCGTGGGTTCCTTGACATAGTTCTCCATACCCGCCTCCTTCAGCAAGTCCTTTGCGAAGTGATACCATGCACTAGCCCCAATCCTTTGCTTTGGGAGAAGGCGCTCGAGAACGTAGGTCACCTCGCCGATTGCAGGGGCTGGCTGTGGCACCTGCAGGTAGCCGTCCTTTATGTCCAGGCCGACCACCTCGAGGCCGGCCGAGATGGCCCAAATGAGAAAGCTGTGCACCACTCCCAAGCTGATGCTGGGGCAAACATCTCCTCGGACCACGGGGCGTTTGCACGAAACTCCCTTGCAACAAGCCTTGACCTCCGCGTCCACCGGGCCTCTTGCGCCAGTCCCTTACCAGCTTGGTGGTTAGGTGGGTGTACTGGCGAACATCCTCATTCTCCCCGCTGGCTCAGCACACCCATCTCAAGAAGCCTGGTCAGCTCCTTCAAGTCGGCGGCCCGGTCGACCTGCTCAAGGTCCTCGCCCTGGAGGTGTGGAGGCCTCTCAGCATTGGGGTCCCAATCAGGCCCACACTCCTCATCGGAGAAGACTTCCTCAACCTCCAACTCGTGCCAAAGACTTCCACTTCGCCCTGCCACGAGGCAAAGCCACTCAGCTCCTCGGGGTCGATGTCGCCCGTGACCTCGCGAACTCCAGGAAACCCTGAGGGAAATAGTTCACCACCTCCTCCTGGGCTGGCTGCTGCACTTGCTGCTGAGGCTGGTGCCGGTGAGGTAGCTGTCCAAAAGAATCCGAGGTCTCTTGGGCACTGCTGGTGTCCATGGCCAAGCGTGCCTCCTTCACGGTCTGCGCTTTCACCTTGCTGTCCTGGGGCCGGCGCCCTGCCTGCGGGAGGTAGCGCTTGACCTGTTGTATG
>CAJNJA010014762.1:0-12055 GCA_905231915.1 Symbiodinium necroappetens | reverse complement strand
TCCAGAGGGAGGATTGCACGAGTGTGCTTCTAGACGGCTTTAGCCTGTCGCGTCGTCCACGGTAGGGTTACCTACTGCAATACCCTGATCGGCCCAGTTACAGTCTAGGACCCTGATCGGTCCGAGCCCTGATCGGCTCTATCATAAACCCACCACAGATTGCCCAGCAAAGGTTCTTCGGAACTATCATGTATCAGTGACGAGCCAGATCGCTCAGTGTTCGACGGGAATATTCGTTGATTACTACAGAGTCGTCCAGTTTGAATCAGAATCATTCTCGCTCTGGACGCATTTCTACAGCCTTTTTGATCAAAGTCCAAAGCAAGAAAACTCGGTACACCTCAAGCCATGTCGTCGTCGTGGAACACATGGCAATCCGCAGGCTCTGGGGCCACCTGGCACAAAGACAATGAAGAATCTAGCACTTCTTGGCCCAAAGACAAGTGGGATGCAAACAGCAGTTGGTGGCAAAGTTCGGATTGGAGCCCCCCAACTGCGACCACACCTACACCTTCGCTGCCCACTTCGTTTGTTTCCGATCACCAGCACCACGACAAAACCCCTCTTGGGAAAGGTGCTCATGTGTTGTACAAACAAGTGCAGCCAACTGAGTGGTCCCGCAAATCGGGACTAGCAGGCCGAGAAGTCACAGACATCCGTGCCTATGAGCTTTCGCACCGTGGATTAGGTGATTTTTCTTTCAGATTGCTTTCAGAGGGTCGCCATCAGAGTATAGTCTGGGCGAGAAGTGGATCGGAATCGGTCCTTCTCACCGCTCTGCTCAAAAAGCTCAGAGAGAGCGGCATTTCCATCGACGATACTGCCAAAGCCTGCCACAAGCAAGCATCACCAGACAAACACAAAGAAGCAATGAGGTTCACGGAACCTCTTGCTCAAGAATTGATGGATTGTATTGCAGCCAAGGTGCCCATGCAAAATTCGGATGCTTCGGAGCAACTGGCCAAAGCTAAAGCCAAATTGGCTGAGCATGGCATTGAAATTTCTCCTTTAAAACGAAAGTCTGAATCTGAACCAAGTGCTTCAGAACAGCATGGCAAGCGGGCCAAGCCTCCCATGCCTGTTGCTGATATTGAGTCGAAGACCCTTTCCGATGTCGAGAAACTCTTGGATCAGCCTAAGAGGGTGCTGGATTCTCGCCCCAAGGGAGCCACAGATGACCATGTCACAGACTGGCTCAACACATTTAAGACCAAGCCAGATTTCAAGGCAAACATCCTCAGTTGGTCAAGTGTGTGAAGACGGCTCAAGATCTGCTCAAGAAAGGCACTGCCAAAGACGAAATAGTCTCGGCAGCAGTTCGTTTTGGCTTAGATGCCAAATTGGCATCCCGCCTTTCGTTGAAAAACCTCTCGGCCACCAGAGCAGTGGCACAGTTTGAGGCAGCTTGACTAGCGATGCAATGCTCGCACCTCACCTCTTCTGCTAAAAGTCCCCTCAAAGCAGACATATGTCGGCTGGGGCAGGCAGTCACATTTTTTCTGCATGAGCGCCCGGGTTTCAACAAACAGTCGATGTTTTGGGCCCAAGGCCTCTTGCACCTCCTCCCTTTGTTTTACTTTCAAGACGGATCATTCACATCCTATGCTGAGGTGATTCGTGCCAAACTTCGGTGTTTCAAAGTCCACCCGATGGACTATACCTGGCCGAGGTTTCAATCCCAGAATGCTGTGTATATGAAGGCTGCTGTGGATTGGCGCCATTTTTCAAGTGTTGAACAGTACCGGCAGCCTTCCACTTTCATGTACATTGGAACCACCAGCCAGCCAGTGTTTCGAAGGGAGTCCAACAGACTCTCAGTGGCCAAGAAGTTGTCTACCGGAGGAGAAGCTCAAGCTGAGCTAGCCATCCGATACTGGGTTTCAAATGATTGCTTGCAAGATACACTGTTTCTTCTTACTCCGCGCTCATCGTACCGAGAGGCATGGATCACGGAACATTGTTTGATAGGGATGTGGCAACCGAAGCTCAACCACCCCTATATCGTGTCTTTTTTGAAACGAAGTGCATTGGGATTTCGTCCCAACAAGCGCATACGCAACACAGTATCGTCAAAGTTTGGTCTGCGGTTGTGGAGGAAGCTGAGAAAGAAGCTTCACACCCAGCTACAACCAGAGCAGTTTCAGTTGAAACGTCGGCCAGCATGGGAGATTCTCTTCAATCTCACTTGCTTCAGCCGGGCCCCCTTTGAAGAGGCCAAACGACTGCGAAGTGGCCGGTATGTACCAGANNGATGAAATCTACTCGCTCATCAGGCTCAGCAATTGTTTGGAAGAGCCAGGCAAGAGCAAAGCTCGCAAGATCCTCAAGTCTGTATGTCTGTACAGGAACATGACATGGCCCAAGACAGCCATGGGACTACAACTCCGATTTACTTCTCATCCCAGCTTTTGTTCGGAAGTGTCGGCATGGATCAGAAAGCAGGTCCTCAGCCACAAACACATACTGGTCCCATTTCATCTTCCGCTTTTTAAGATCCGAGAAGGACCACATCAAACTTTGAAGGACTTTCTTCACAATTTCAAGGAGTGGGATGCATGGCTGCAACATCACTCTATTGATGATGTGCAGTGCCCGTGCAGCAAGTTTGCTACACAGTTGCCAGAGTGTTGCATGACCCATGGCCATGTCGTTGCTGGCATCGAACAACTAGGCTGCTTGCACCATTCTTTTGAAAAGATAGGCTCTGGCAGTGCTGCTTCGGCCTTCTTTCCGGCGAAGCACGAATCTGTCAAGCATAACCTGAAGATGTTTTCTTCTTGGAGGAGAAAGCACTGTTTTCCTCAGTCTTTAGAATCTGAATTTCGATCTCTTCTCCACCTTCAGTGGGAGAAGCATGTACAGCATTTGAGCCAGGAAGCGAGGCTCACATGGAAAGATGTATCGGCTGCACGAAGTTTGCTTCACCGATATTTCGTGGTACACTGCGAGGACCACGAACCGAATCATCTTATGGTCTACTGTCCCCAATTTTACTTTAAAGCTGCCCTGCGAACCTGGCAGGACCCAGCTGTTTTTGAACCTGTGGAAGGCTCACCTGAGCAACTATCCAAGTGGGTCCTGGGTCGCATCCCAGGCCTACTCAAGAAGAGATACAAGTGGGGCATAAACCCATCCGGTACTCTTCCAGTAGGATTTATCTTCCTGAAACGGAAGAAAGAATTTCTCAAAGGAAGGACGATAATATCGTACTCCAACAGCTGCATCAAAGAGCTGCTCAAAGCAGCTTCCCAGGCCATTCTTCTTATGATACGATTGGTGTGGCCAGAAGCTATGGGGCTGGCAACCACGCCCCAACTGTGGAAGAACATGCACAGCTTCCTGCATCGTGTTCATCCCACCATCCATATAGCTGAAGTCAACGACGACTTGGTGGGTTTCTTTAATTCGGTACCTAGGCAGCAAATTCTGGATTCTCTGTCAGCTCTGATAGAGCTCTATCAGCGCAGAGAGTATCCACATCACATTTCAGTGTGCCTTCAGAAGCGACCCAACTGTGAGTCAGCATGGCCTGGAAAGCCTCGAGCCAAAGGTGCCAAGCACATTCGTTTTCTGCATGTTTCTGATTTAATTGACATTGTCAAAGTATCCTTTGAAGCGGGGGTATTCACCACCCTCGGACTGCTCTTCAGGCAGCACAGGGGAACCTGTATAGGAAACCAGATTTCTCCTGTTCTCAGCAGCTTACCCGTTATCCAGCGCGAATCCAGCTGGCAGCGAGAGTGGGCACACTTTTTGGACTCAGCCCGGTTTTTTGACACTGCAGCCTCTGAACTGTTTATCTGCAGATATGTCGATAACAGGCTTATCCTGTGTGATGAAACAGTACTTTCTCACCAGTGTTTAACTGACTTTCAAAATCTCTCCTTTTACGGGCGGACGATCCAGCTGGAGGAAGTTACCAATCATCAATTTTGGGGGTTCCGACTCAATGCTGCCAACAGGACTGTGACCTATATTCAGCCTGAACAGGCCTGGTCCATCAGAAGTCCTCTTTCAGCAGGCAGCTGGTCGGCCAGGATTTCAAGGTATCTTTCTCGAAAAGCTCTGATTGTACAGTATTCCTGGCCTCCGAACCCAAGGTCCAAACAAGTGCAAGCACTCCGAAATTTGTACATAGCTCGAGGATTCCCCGACAGTGTCTTGCCTTGACAAACAATGTATTCACTTGTGCAAGCTCGGAAGATGAGCTCAATTGCATCTGAACCTTGATTTTTGCAGTTCAGAGCAACTAGTGGTCCGAGCATTAGCATAGTCTTGTTGACACTTCGCCGGGTAGAGCCATGGTCGATGTGTCTGATGTTTCTGTTGCCTATGACCGTATCTTCAACTTCGTTGCGTTTCGGCATCACTTGATTCACTTCTACCTTCCGTGTCCTGAAATTCGACATGAAGGTGAGATCTTCGGGCAGCATGAAAATGCCTTGCAACATGACCCTCCAATACTACAAGAAGCCATTGAGGGCCAGCGACAATTCAATCGAGAAGTCGACATGCTTGGTCATCGGATTCTCCAAGACCTTCGAGTTTCTTTTCGGCAGTTGTCCTCGCGAGCAAACAGACATGGTGAGGGCACATTCAAGTTCTGTGTATATGCCATGTTTGTACAGCACCCCAAAATCTTCGTTCCGGTGTCCTATGTGTCGCCGGCTATGCCACTTTTAACGATTTATGCTTCGGTATGTAAAGAACGGAATCGTTCGGTGTCAGCTGTGGTGCAATCCCACAACATGCTTAACTTTCGACACCTATGGATGTCTTCGCAAGTCCGAAACATTGTCAGTTTTTGGGTCCATGAACCAGTCACAGACAGGTTCAGGTTCCATGCCGATCTAATACCCAGCCTTCGTCTCCTGATCATCAGGAGCCCCGTACAGTGATTTCTTTAACCCTCTGGAAAGGTTTCAGATTCCAAAAGAAGCCAATCAGATCAGCTTCTTTATGTCCTTTGCAGCATGAGCGCTTGGTGCTTCTGTCTCTGTGCCGCTTTTAATGAGAGAGTAGCCTGTGCTCCACCTTGCCTTTAGCCACGGACTGTGTTGAGCTTTCTTCGCTGTGTTCTGAAGAAACCAGCTCCTGGCACTCAGCATTTGAGCCAGCTTCAGACAAGCTGAAATCTTCATCTACCACATCTGGCAGCATCAAAAGCCGGCCTCACACCGATCCTCAGTCCAGAAGTGTTGGAAAACCCAAACACAAGAAGGATGACAAGAAGCACAAAAAGTCTTCCAAACGGAAGCACAAGAAGAGCAAGAAGAAATCGTCCCATTCTTCTCTTCAAGCCGATCCCAACCTCGTGCTCTCCGGTGACTTTTTCCAAAAATCTTGTACAGCCTCACTTGAATTGGGGGATCCTATGCAATTTCATCACCCCTTGCCCGTAGGCAAAGCATGTGCCAAGATGCTCGTCAAAGCACGGTATCGATGCGAGTGTCACTTTTTACTTGTTAGCCAATGCCCAAACAGAAGATAGAGGCCTGTACATACTTTGCACTATGTCTGATGCGCGAATCAAAGCATCCAGCAAGTGCAAGTGTCAGTGTTCACTAGTGTCAGTGTTGCCATTGTCAGTTTCTCAGCACCATGCAAGTTGCCAGTGCAGCCTTTTGTGATCTCAGAGTCTCGGGCGATTGTAAGTTCCTGAGCCATGTCTTCATATGTTTTTCAGTTTTTCTGTGGAGATGGGAAAGGCGGAGCTCCTACTCCCACCCAGATGGTCCCAGCACCAGCCACGGCACCGGCACCTGCTCAATTAGCCTTGCCTGCAAGTGCTCCGACTGTGCCTCCCCCACGACCTCGCCCGACTGTTGCCCCTCCTGGTTTTCCAACACGATCTTCCTCTCGGCAATGCAAGCGAAGCTTGCGAAGCCAAAGAAGCCAGAGAAGTAGAACTCCCAGTCGGAGTGCGAGGAGTCGAGCAAGGCTTACAAGTAATGTGTCTGAACCCATGTCTAGTCCTCCGGGACAATGGGAGGCCCTTCCCAAGCCCACTCCGCCAGTTCAACCTGTTCAGCAGGTTCAGGCATCACCACTTCCCCCTCCAATGCCACATTGGCAAACATGGCCTACGCCATATCAGCAGCCACCCCTGCCTCCCCCTGGCTGGTTTCACCCTCCTTTTCCTCCAGCGCCATTTTATGGATCAGTAGGCCCTAGCTCCTTTTTCTGCACCGGCCCCGGCTCCTTTTTCTACGCCGGCCCCGGGCTCCTGTTTCTGCACCAGAAAGCCGCCCCAAACCGGCTCAGCAGGCAGGCAGATCCAAGGACCTTCGCAAGCCAGCTCATCCTCAGAGGCCTCCTGCAAGGAAGGCTCAACCTGCCACTCAGCGACAACAAGAAGCAGATTCTACCTGGAATCAAGCTTCCACTGAGGAGCCTGCCAACATTCCCGCATTTACATCGTCGCAGGCAACACCTGCTCCAGAAGTTTCCAAGGTGTCATCAACTGGTGCAGAAGCTCAGCTTGCTAAGAAGGTTGACGAGCAGTTCTTGAAAGATCTCATGTCGGCCAACATTCATGATGTTTCGTCTCAGCTGGAAATCCAACTGGAAGGCCGATCGGCAGTGGATCATATCCCTAAAGGACTGTCCACCTTGAGCCAATTTCTTCTTTACAGGCAGCAACTTCTTGAGGACCCATACCCGGATCAATGGGTAATGGCTCCTTGGCAAGCCTTGCGAACCAATGCATGCCGAGCATCGCTCATTCGCAAGTATCAGCGCCCCTTCGCATCCTTAAAGGATCCGGAGAGAGACCGATGTGCTAGATATTTGCTAGGCCTTTTTTCGGAACCTGTGCCACCCAATTCCATCGGTCGAGCCGAGTTTTTTGGCTTCATAGATTGCGTTTTGCAATCCAGACTGAACTATGAGAGGCACATCTCGGAAGGAGCAACCTGGTTCCAAGAACTGGAGGAAAATGTGGTAGGCTATCGATTTCGCTGCGAGGGCTTTCCAGGACCCCCTCTAGCTGCCCAAAACTGGCACCTGTGGGCCCATGCAACCACCAGAGAAGGAGCAACGGGCATTTTGGCCACAGGCAAAGTCCTGCCCACAGACCATGCAGTTGCTGGTCTAGACCCTGAGGAGGACACCTATTCCTTTTTCGGGAGAAGCACCCAACATCCCGAATGGGATGAGGGAGTTATCCAGCTTGCCAGCAAGTGTTTTCACTCTACCAAGAACTCTTCTGGAGTGGTTTTCGCTGGCCTGTTGCCTTCGGGCCATGTAAAAGGAAAAAGTGCATCAGTCAGTTATGAAAATAACCTGGCGAAGTTCCATGCACTTGTACATAGCTGCTCGTCAGACCGCCGCTGGGCAATCAGATTTGTAGCTGCCCGGATCGACTTTATCTTTGTTCTTTCCGAGAGGGCCAAAGCAAATTTCCCACCGGAAGCGGGCCTACCAGCAAGAAGAGGGCCCAAAGCCATTCAAGGCCAGCCCACCCTTGCCATTGCAGATGGATCTGTAGCAGACGACTCTTGGGTCAAATGGAACCCCCACCCAGAACCATCGCCAAGTTCAGGTGTACATAGTAGTTTTGCCACAAAGGCCAAGGAAGAGCTTGCTGAAGCCTCTGATACTGAAGACCTTATGGCCTCGGCCAAGGGACATTTCTACTGACAATGCATGCAGAAAATCTGCTGTGCCTATCTCTGCGTTGAGCAAACATAACCTGTCTTCGTTTGTCTTTTATGTCCTTTCCGCTTTACCTTGAAGCCGTACAGCTGTCATTTCTGCGATTTCTGCGCCACCCGGCCATGCGGCGCACAGCGGAAGATGCCCTTCTTCCTCATGCAGGGGATCAGCTACCTGAAGATCCAAGGCCGAGCAAAGCCATTCCACAGCCAACGAAAACCAGGACCATCATGGTCCACAATCTCCCTATCGAGGGCTTTGAGGATGGAGTTACTTCACTTCAGTTTGAAGTACCATCAGATGGCATCATAGATGATCTCAAGAGATGTATCAGCCGCAAGCTCACTACTGAGAGATTTTATCTGCCTCGCAGATCATTTCACCTCCAATGGAAATGAAAATGGAAATGGAATGCCACAGCAGAACACATGGTGGAGGCAACGCTGCACCAGGACGTTCTACTACGCATATTGTGCGATACCTCAAGGGGCACCTTGCAGGTCGTGACAATATGCGGACTGTTTTGCTTCACTGCTCACGCCCGCCACGCTCGAAATCCATAATCCAAGTATCCACCCGAACCTCATCATGCTCAGCGCTCTGTCCGAAAAAATGCCAGCGGATCTGCTCCTCAATCTGCGACCCTACGAAGGATACATGCTGCAGGAAATCAGTGTGATTGGTGGGCTCTCGGAAAAGATCTAGCACGGTTGGTGCAGAGGGCGGCCTGCAGCGGCCTTCTCTGCATTCCCCTAACACATGGCAGGTAGGAATGTTCCTGCATGCGCAGATCCTACAGCGGGGCAACTCGTCGATTTGTGTCTCAACTTTAAAGAGTCCCAGGGGCCACTCTCCTGTAAGCTTAACCAGATACCATATGCGGACCCATCTCCACGGCACATCATTGACAAGCAACATGCTGATGGCGGCCTTAGAAAAACAACCGAGGTGATCATACGAGGTACCAAGGCCAGGCAGCTCCTTTCTCGCATCTCTGTGGAAAGCAGTGGAGTCCAAATGCAAAAGGGCAGGCCGCACCACGCTCCACTTGAACTTACGCAGGACTCTGCGACGGACAGCGTTATCTGTCAAGACTAGACTCTCCTCCGCGTTGGTTGTAACATTGGGATTAAAAATGTCCGGGATTGGAGCCGCTAGGCGCGGATCTGACATGATGTCCCGCACTCGCCTGGCCCATGAGTGACAAGGCACAAGTAAAGCAAGCTTCAACATCATTTTTGCTGGGTGAATTGCTGGCAGCAGGAGCAGCTTGTTGTAGAAGAGGACAGCTTTTTCTAGCATGGCTGTGCCTAACCGCAAGTTCCAACCACATTCAGCGACTGCAAGGGTACCACGTATCTCAGTGAATCCTCGCGCCCCTAAGATGGTTTTGGCCCACGAGCTCTGCAACCTGTTGAGTCTCATCTCTGCGCCCTCAGCGAGGACAAGCAACTCGGAGCCATAGAGCACAAGCGGCTCTAAACGTCTTGGGACCCAAAAGCTTCAACCGCTACAGAAAAACCGGCAGATTCCGCTGTATGGAAGAACTCCTCGAATGCAGACTGTCCCATTGCCAAGACGACATTTAACCTGTGGCTAAAAGTCAAGTCCTTGTCCAGATCTATTCCTAGCAGCTTGTAGATCGGCACGTGCTCTCGTGCAGCGGGTGCCTCAAAGCATGCCATACTTGCGGTCTTCTGGGGGCCAAAGTTGAAAGAAGCACGAGCCAAGTTGGCGAAGGTTCCCAAGCCACGTATAAGGACATCGTCACCCGATGCTGCGTCTGGGTATGGCGCTGCAACGTCGTCCACAAAAAAGAGAGGTCCTAAACGTCCTAAGCCCAAAGCTTCCAAGCAGTACGATCGCTCTCGAAAGGACTGGGCATGGGGAATCATGTGTATCGCTAACCTTCTCGCGTTCAGGTCGTCACCAGATTCAAGGCACTGCTGCAGGGCGTATGTAATTGAGCTCGCGCAGAGTGGTTCAGGCACCACACCAGGAGGAGGCGCAGGCGTGAGGGCCAGCCACGTCCCTTCTAACGCATCCCTTGCAAAATCCGGCAAAATGGTGGCGGATGTGTAGCCTCCATCGTAAGCTGCAAGACCTTCATAGATGCTATAAATGCATGCATGCTAAACCGTCGCCCTTGGGGGATCCCAGCGGGTAGTTTAAGCAACGTGGAAAGGCGGCCTCCTACCACTACCGCGGCAACGTCTTGCCGAAAGAAATCATCAAGTACCTGCCAGTCGAGGCCCACAATGCCAGCCTCATAGCATGTCAAGAGCATTAGGTTGACATCAGCCACATCAAATGCCCACTTAAGGTCAGCAAAAAGAAAATATGTAAGCAACCCTTGATAATTGCGGACTTGGGCGTGTAGCACCAAGGCGACAATGATCGCAATGCAGTCATGCTTTCCGCCCAGTTGGCACTCACCGGTATATTTTTCAATGAAAGGTTTGCAGCGCGACAACCATAACGCATCTTGGATTGCTGACATGTCACTTGCCCGACTGATAGGACGCAAATTTGTGATAGAGGTAACCGTCTGAGGTCCTGCCTTACGGATGGGCGACATGTGGCGAGTGCTCCAAACAGAAGCCGTCAGACCACAAGTTCTACCCAAGTTGCAAAGCTGCAATGCCAAGCTATCGGTAACCAATCAGGTGGTGTGCATCAGCCATATTTCACAAAACTCAAAGAGTTGCAGACATCTGCTGAGCTTACTTTTCAATGGTCTGCACCTGATACCCCGCAAGTAGAGATGGTTGACTGAGATTTGCGAAGGGTGCTAAAAGCAACCAATCGTTGTCTGCAGTTCGATTTTCAGTGCTTGTGAGTTTCCTATATTCACAATGCTTCAGGGTTTCGGTTCGTAGATGGTGCTTGTCCACCTTTGCAGTTAGTGCCACATCATGTTTGATCGCCTCACACCAGATTCTCTGACCAACATTGCCAGTTACGTGGCGATTATCGAGTTGCACATTGGTGTCAATCATCACATTGCAACCGAGACAACCTCCAGTGAGTCGACTTGGGATGCTGATCTCGGGAGAACTCGATCCATGTTGACAGAATTCGGATCGAATAGGCACCCAATGCCTTGGTATGTACGAACAAGCCCTGTCAGAAGCAGTTGGACAGTGTTCTATTACACGAGCCACCTGGGTCTTGCAGTCTTTTTTCAACTTGCTGCGATCTGCAAATCGTGGGTTAAACCCATGGCTCGAATGTCCGTTCGTGTACCAGTTGTCAATGTCAGAGAGATGCCGAAGTTTAGCTACTCGCTAAACACCAATTTTGAATGGCAAAAGTTCACTCACAAGCAGTCTCAGTTTGGATTCGGTGGTGTAGGACTGGAAATAAGTCGGTTCGACTTCCAGCTGCTACCCCGTCTTCGTAGCCAGCAACTGCGAGTTCCTGCGATCTTTAGCCATGTATAGTATCAGGGAGCATCTCTGCGGAGCGAGATATAAGTGTGAAACACATTCATGTCTTGCTTTTAGGTGCCGAGGTTGTCAGTGCGCCTTTGCTTTCTGTCCGTGTCACAGAGCTGTTGGCCCTCAGTACCTTAGTGTTATTGCTGCTCGTAGTCTTGCAGCATCATGCTCGACCGCCTCACACCTGACTCGCTGACCATCATTGCGAGCTATGTGGCAGTCATCGAATTGCACATTTGTGTGACACATAAACCGGCTCGAACACCAACGACTTTGCCTCGTTGGGACGATGACCTCAAGCGCAGCCAATCCTTCGTGAGAAGACGATTCGGCTCGCACAGACATCCGCTCCCTTGGCATGTGAGAACCACTCCTCACCAAAACTGCTGGTATGTTTTCTTTTACACCAGCCACTTGGACTTGGGAGCCCTTCTCAGGTTAGCTGCCACAGCAAAACCGTTGGTGAAACCAATGGCCCGCTTGTCGGAACATGTTCCTATGATCAATTTTCGACACATGCCACAGTACAGCAACATGATGTGTACTGATTTTGAGTGGCAGAAGTTCACCCAGTGCCATGGGCCCAACTGCCCAGATTATCAGTCTTCATGTGGTGTCGGATTGGAGATTTGTCGCATCGACTTCAAGGTTCTGCCTCGTTTGAATAGCCAGCGTTTGAAAGCACCTGCTATTTTCTATGCTGAGGGTATGTAACCTGCCCATCGGCTACCCCACATAGTGGGGTGTGTGTGTGGAACACCTGTGTGCCAAGGTTTCAATTTTTAAGTTTGCAGGGGGGGTACGGCTCTCTGATGCTACCGTACCCAACGAAGCTATGCATCAGAGAGGGAAGCAAGGGCTGATCACCCTTGTGTACCTGCATAGAAGTTTGTTGCCTTTGCTGCTTGCAAGTGAAGATGGCTCGAGGCTAAGCCGAAATCCTCTTCAAGTCCTACTCC
>CAJNJA010014761.1:0-11709 GCA_905231915.1 Symbiodinium necroappetens | reverse complement strand
TACTTTTCCAGGTGCGACCCAAAGTGGAAAAGCCAGTGGAATTTGCCATGCATGCGGTCCTGCCACTGAGAAGGATGCACTGCTTCGAGGAAGCCTGAATCTCGCACTTCAGACCTTTCGCCTTGCCGTCAGGCCTTCTCCTCCGCCTCCGGCTTCTCCTTCTTGTCCTTCTTGTCATCTTTTCGGCATCTTTTTGTTTCTCTCCTTCTTTTCCTCCTTCTTTTCCTTCTTCTTTTGTGTCTTCTTTTTTTGTTCCTGCTCTGCTCTCCATTCCTGGAGGGCTTTCTCGGAAGCCTCCTGTCTGGTCTTGGCCAGCTTCTCCCTCAGCTTTCTGCTTTTGCTGGGCATGCTTGGCATGGCAGGAGGGCAAAAAACAGCGGCGGCAGCTGCTTCTTTCACCTCCTCTGCAGTCATGCGAGTGTTCCCGTGGCCTTAACCTCCGGATCATTCTCACCGGCCTCGCTTTCGCTAGCCTCTCCAGGCTCGGTGGTCGTTCCCTTCGAGCGAGATCTCGACCGAAGCCACTCCTTCTCTCTCGTCTCTATTTTGAGAGCTCGGGCTCCGCCCCCGCTCGGTGGGCATGGCCGACGACTTCGCCTGGCCAGGCGAATGAGAAAACGGTTCCACTATGTGGCGTCCAAAGACTGCTTGAAAAGGCCTGCCCCGGCGGATCTTGGGGTTCCACTCGAACAGGATCAGCCGGGTGGCTGCAGTATGTCTGCAGCCGCCGACAAGCTCTTGTACAACCAGAAGCCTGTCGACGCTCTGTGGCACGGTTGTGCGGAAGTGGGGCCCAGCTGGCGTTCCAAACTCCGTGTTCCTGGCCACCTCGTGGCGGGTGCCAAGTCGGTGTATGACCACACCCAGGGCACGACAATGGCGGCCGAGCATCAGACTGCACTGGACATCCTGGCTACGAGGCAGCTGATCCAGGAAGGAATGTTGAACTTACACTGTGTTCCGACTTGGAAGCAATTCGTTGATGGACTGACGAAGGCCAGGCTGGACGAGCTCTTCCGGAAGTTCCGTGCAGCCACGAAACTTTTTTTAAAGAGTCGGAGGCGGACCGCTGGAGTCCAGAGCGGCGTGCTGGGATCCGTAAAGCCCAGCGTGAGAGGCGCAAGTTTCGGATGCGCAACAGTGGATAACTTGATACACGTTGTCAACACCCTTTTCTTTCGGTGTGACGGAGAGCTTGCTGTGCAGTGTTCAGTAGCATCCGCAACCGCACCTCTGCAGCATCGATGTCTTACTGCGAGAAAGGTAGCAGCCCGCAGTTTGCTTGCTTTACGTTGCTTGGTTGTTTGGTTGGGTTTTGCTGAATGAATCCTAGCCGCTTTCATAGAGCTGCCTCAGCAGGAGTGGCCGGACTCACCTCCATGTGCCTAAAGAGCATCATGAGGGATTCATGTGGGTCGGTTGGACTTTACGTCTTCTGCTTCAAACATACAGCCGACGACATTGTGAGCCTTGGTGCAACCCAGGACTTGACAACATGCGAAACATTCCGGTCATGGTCTTCGTTCTCGTTGTTGGTTTTGATGCTTGGTTGTTTCATGTTTCTTCTTGACGTCGTCATCGTCGTCGATCGTCTCCGGGGGGCAGGTTACGGGCTTCGGGGCTTAAGACTTCCAGGGGTTTAGCTGAAGGGGTATAGATCCCAAATGTAGCGATCTCCGACCTCTTCAGTGGAGGGTCTCAGCTTCGAGTTCCTGGTTCAGATACTGCAACCTTGAGGATCCGCACTTTACTTCGAGTCCGGCCTTTGGTGGTTTCCGTGGCCTTCCGGCTTCTCCGAGGCCGGTGACTCGATTCAGGGCTTGAGGCTTTGGGGTGTCACTAGATTCCGGCATCAGTGACGCATTGTGGGCTCTGGTTGCAATGCTGCAGCGCTGCGCTTGTCTGGCATCTCATGTCGATTCATTGACTCGGGGTCCGATGTCTGCGCAGCTTGCTTAAAGGAGCAAGGACATGCACACGGGATCTTGAGAGCTGATCGGAAAGAAGTGGCAGACAACAACAAAAGCAAGCAACTGTAAGGCCGCCCCAACTTCTAACATGAAACCCAGATCCATGAATTGGAAGGATAGCGAGCGGCTGTTTACAATGTGCCTCCATATTATGACTGCTGGATAGTATATCCTAGCCCAACAGCGCATGATGATTGGCATCAGGAGAGTGGCTTGATGCCACAAAGCTTCACAGTCACCATGCATCAAAATGATAAATTCAGCGAAGCTGCTTACTGAGATGCATGCGTCAGCTCGCGTTTCATTCGCAACAGATTTTGGTCCACATGCAGCCCACAGCCGTATTGTCATCATTGTGGCTTATTTTTTATTTTATATTTTCGGTGCACCGTTTTTTCTACATCCAGACTCATACACCCCAAGGCCCAAATCACGACGAAGGCACGTTGACACGGAACTCGCCCCCAGCCTGCGCTTAGGCCGGCTTGGGCGAAGCTACCCCCCCAAGCTGCGAGCTGAGCAGGGTTTTTTCGGAGACTCAGTAATTAGCAATGTTCTGCCGGCAAAGTCTAGCATGAATTGAATACGTCCCCCATCTTACTTGTACGAGGTTTTGGGTGAAGGTCGTGCTATGTTTGCCCGCCAGTGTTGAGTAGCCAGAAGCATGCCAACATCGGCGTTTTGGACCGATGCAATCTGGTCATGCAAGGGTGTACGGCTGGACAAGCTGCTAGCGGCCCGCCCTGGCTCCACAATTAGCTCGGCTTTTAGATACTCCAGCGTTTGCAAGATCAGGTGTCCATCATTTTTAGGGTTTTCGGGGTGCAAGTGTGTCCGCGGTAATCAAAGGACCAAAGCAAAGCAGCGATTGCAGGTTGATGAGCATTATCCTGTGTCAACCAGAACTTGAACTCGGGCTATCGAAAGTGCGTAATTATCATGGTGATCCTCATGCACCCGTGCAATAAATAACAATGCAGGCAAGACTCCTGAGTACTGAGAGCACTCAGTATGAGAATAGCAGCCACAATTGTGCATGTGCAAGAGCTTGCTCGTAGCTGAAACAGCATGCCGACACGTTACTTCCAAATTTTTCACTGTTGCAAGGACCGTCTGATGAGGAGCCAGGGCAGGGAGGCGTAGTAGAAGAAGGGTTTAGCGATTCAGTGTTTCCGAAAGCTCGAGAACTGCAGGACATCTTCAGATTTCCCGGTACATCCTGGTGCATCGCAAAGCAAGAGAGGGCCTTGAGAAGAATCAGTCTCAATCCTCCAAACCTGGGAGCCCTGCAGCGCATTCGAGTACCGGGTCTTTTCCGGTACTACCTTCTGTCAACCTGATGGTGCTTAACCCTCATCATCTTCCAGCATCGTACCTACGACGACGACTGCCAAAACAACTACTGCTGGTGAGGCTTCGCGAGTACTGATGTTCCTTCCCCCCTCCCCCTAAGCCGGCAGGCCCCGCTCCCCGTTTTACCCGCATGTGCGGGCCGAAGCATCTGAAGATTCCTGCCGTGGTCTGAGTGTCGAAGAGTTTCTAAATCATCCATGATTTTTACATCTGCTTGGCCGCCTCGCATTTTGCGATTGCGGTTGGGGGGGGGTCCTAATTATGTTCCCCAACTTATGTATGGATTCTTGGAAACAGACTCCGGAATCCTAATCAGACTCTGGGATTATTCTTTATTTGGAGACCTAGCATGGAAAACAACCATTCGTTAGAACAACAAACATTCCCATAATTGCTCAGCAAACTAGGTTAATATGTATAAGCTTTTGAGAGCCAGACACCTAAAGCCCGAAGATGAAGGGCAGGTGAGTCTACTATAATCAGCAGTACTGCGCTACTACTCCAATGATTTGTGCCACTACCATTATATTTTCTGCTGCTATTGCTACTGCCTCTGCTGCTGCTTCTGACTGTCATTGCTGCCGCTACTGCTAGTGCTACTGCAAGCTACTGCTAGTACTGCAGTACTAGTTCAAGTACTGGTACCAGCGCTAGTAGTCGTAGTTCGTAGTGCTAGTAGGTAGGGTGGTAGTATACGTAGTAGAAGAAATAGTCGTAGTAATAGTAATAGAAGTAGTAGTAGTAATAGTAGTAATAGTAGTAATAATAGTAATAGTAGTAATAGTAGTAATTAGTAGTAATAGTAGTAATAGTCGTAATAGTCGTAATAGTAGTAGTAGTAGTAGTAGCAGCAGCAGCAGCAGTAGTCGTGATGGTGGTCGTGGTAGTTATAGTCATACTAGTAAGACTCGACGACGACTTTTGCTACTTCTACCATCGCTACCACTACCTGTGCCAGTGCCAGCACCAATACCATTAGCACTACCAGCAGCCACGACTGACCTTTGCAAGATCACTACCACCTGCACCACGACTACTGCGACTATTGCGACTGCTACTACTGCTACTACTACGACGACTACTACTACTGCTACTGCTACTTCTACTACTACTACTACTACTACTATGCCTGCGACTACAACTACGACTACGACTACGACTACGACTACGACTACAACTACGACTGCTGCTGCTGCTAGTGCTGCTACTACTACTGCTGCTCCTACTACTACGACTGCTGCTGTAGTCTTAGTCGTAATCGCAGCAAAAGCAGCAGCAACCGCTCAGCAGTAGCAGTAGCAAAAGCAGCAGCAGTCGCGGTAGCAGTAGCAGCAGCACTACTGCAGTAGGAGCAGCAGCAATTGCAGCTGTAGCAGCAGTCGCAGCAGTGTCGGTTGGTGGTGTGGGTGGTGGTCGCAGCAGCAGCAGCAATAGCAGCAGTACTAGCTGAACGTTTTTCAATCATTGGGGGCTACAGGTTCAGGACACCTTGGTCACCTTCGAAGTCAATCTGGCAGAGGACGATTTGACCTCGGGAGAGATACTTGGCTGGAAGTCTTCAGCCGGCTTTCGCAGTTTGGAATTCTGTGTTCATTCCTGGGAAAGTCAAGGATTTTGGCTCTGATGTTTGACATTCGGGAGCGAGGTTCCGGCTTTCGCGTTTGAGGCTTTTCTGGGAGCCTTGCTAAGTTACCTTCTGAAGAAAAAAATCTTCAATTCTCAACTTTCTCAGCCCCCCAACAGCCGGATAAGTACAGTTGTGCCGAAACCCGAGACACTAAATTACAGTCTGCGCTGGGACAGACCCTGTGCATTCATCCGAAAGTCAAATCCGCGATCACTTTTAACGAGAAGGGCTGAACACTCAACCCCTGTTTAAGCCGTTTTTCAGAACAAATCATGAGTCTTTGTTTAGCCGAAGATCTGGGTCTGTACCCGGCTTTGCAAGATTCAGTTCAAGTATGTGGAGGAAGAACGCGTTGATAGTTTGGAGCTTCGGTTGTTAAAAAGCAGGAAAAAATCCAGACGTGTTCTGGTTGAAAAAGAAACTTCTCAAGCTAGGTAGATTGCACATGGAGGCGAGTATTGGTTATGTTTTAGCTTATGCCGTCTGATTGAGCATGAGTAACACGTGTTAGCAATTTGGCGTTTGATGGTTGGTATTGGCTGTCATTGAAGCTATGCAGGAAACATGTTTATTCAACTTCACTTATATACACAACCGTCGTTTAGTAATGATGGCATTTTTTTCATGAGATGTTATTGTTTTCTTGCAAAACAGAGTCCGCAATTTTGATCTTGTAAAGCCTTCGGATGCATGCACTGTTCACATGCTACGCTTCTGCACAGCTTCACACGTCACAGACTCCCCTGACGGCGCGTCGCCGAACCAAGGGTATCTCATCAAAAGTTTCAAGGGCCTCGAAATTATACACCAGTAAATTGAAGCAGCTCCACTGCTTCCAGATAGAAGGTCCTTCACCAGACGTTGCTGCCAGACTCAAGGCTTTGTTCAGTTCCGCACTGCTAGGCATTCATCTGCGCTGCTTCAGGCGCAGCTCCGTTCGCTCTTTCCACTCCTTGTTTGCTAAAAGCTGAGCATGCTTGCTCAAAGTGGTGAAGTCATCACGGTGTACTCGGATCTCACCGCTGACCAGACGCCCGATGGTGCGTCTCTCCCCGGTGAACTGGTTCATGGGCGGGCCTCCTGCTGCCTGTCCAGGAACGAACACGTTCAATCTCGCCGTTGGATGGTGACGGACTGCAAGGTTGCGATCCTCATCGACGCCCACTCGCTTCCAACCGGCTCTGGAAGCGGAGGGGTAGCTGGCGCTCTCCCGACATTCTGGAAGTGGAGGAGTTGTAGGTCGCCTGCTTTTGGTTGGCCAGGGCTTCTGCGAAGTCAGTTTTCCTGGCTGTCAGGCCTGACGCCCCTGCGGGGGAAGCTAAGGACCATGGCTTAGCTATGGCTCCTGCGCGCCTTGCCACTCGCGAACAAGGGCGACGGCAAGTTCAACCTTCTTCTTCTTGTAGGTCGCCTGCTCGTCCGCATTCGCAGCCCTGTGGGCCCCAAAGACGGGTCCCGGAGTGAGTCTGAGCTTCTCGGATCAAAGACTCTCGTCGTTGACCCGGTGCACTCCTCTGCTCGCCGACCCGGTCTCGTACTTACACAGCACTGCAGAATCCATGCGGCCAAAGACGTCATTCACTCCCCGCCGCCATGCATACGCCAAAGAACATGTAGTCGAGGGAGTCTCGGCCCGCACCCTCGGCAATCTCCGCACCATCAGCACGCTCAACCAAAGACGCCAGACAAAAGAGAGTAATCAGCCTCTTGATCTGGAGAGGGGCCGCCGTCTTTGTAGCACAGCTGAAACGCTTTCTCAGCACTCGCAACCTGTCCACAAGAAACCCAAAGCGGTCTGCGGGCAATGTTTTGGTTCCCAAATCGGCAAGCATGATTCGACCATCAACATGGTACCCCATCCAATCCAGGAGTTCAAGGAGTTCTCGAATCATGCGTCTTCTGATCCTGAGGTGCCTGGTACGCCAGGAACCTGCTGCACAGCGGCACACCGCCAGAGCTGCCTGGCTGTCGCTGCAGATGGCCTTCACAACCTCATCGCAAAGATTTTGAAGGCAACATAACTTCAGCCACCAGCTGCTCCACCGACTTCGTGCAAGTAGTAAGCTCGCATGTAGCTCGTCTCGCTTTCGGCAGTGGACATAG
This sequence comes from Symbiodinium necroappetens, assembly GCA_905231915.1. Taxonomy (NCBI): domain Eukaryota; class Dinophyceae; order Suessiales; family Symbiodiniaceae; genus Symbiodinium; species Symbiodinium necroappetens. The sequence continues at coordinate 4,656 of CAJNJA010014761.1, read as the reverse complement.
TGACGAAGGCGTGCCTGCCGCTTGTCCAAGCAACAAGGCCACCCATGTCAAAGACCATGATAGCTTGCTGACTCCGTCCCGAGTTCGGGGAAAAACTCGCATCGCAGAAGCCCTCAATCACAACTCCAGCCGACGACACTTGGGCATCCTGAGTCAACTCCGGCTTGGTAGTGTAGAGGATGCCGACCTCCGGATAGAGCTCGAGGTACTTCAGCAGGTAGCTGCCACGGTTTACCGCCTCCTGCGGTCTCACAGCATACAGAATCTCAGGACGACACCGGCCGGCCAACCATCGTGGCTCGCCGGCCATAGTCTGGGTCCTCACAAAATCCGCAGCGCACTCGCTCTCTTTGAGCTCAGGGCCTCGTAGCTCTCCAAGTCCCTGTGCCGCGCCAACAGATCCTTGGTGTAGCTGTCTTGCCGAAGGATCAGACCGGTGCACTGGATCTCAAAGCCATTGAACGAAACATCATCCCATTGTGGGTCCGTTGGGCGTGATCATCTGGGCCGCCTCTTTCGCCACCGCCACCTCCCCGGCAATCAGTAGGTCGTCGACGTAGCAGATGATGGCCCCTGCCCTCCTTGAGCCCACAATAATGTACCACAAACTTCCGTTCACCTCCGAGGGAAGGGAACAAGTCGCCTTCAAGTACTGCACCTCGCATCTGGGCCAGAGTCTTGTTGCGGTGCACCTCCCGCGAGCGAGGAGAAGTCACCATCCCATAAAGGGCTGGTTTCACATGCCATATGGTTTCCTTGCACACGCCACCCATCAGAAGCATCTTGGGCACCTGAACCAAGGTGGGACGAGCCTCCTGGAACAGCAAAGGAGCCAACAAGAAAGCCGTACATCCATCTCGCACAAGCTCCAGTACATAAGAGCCACCATTCGGAGCAAAACCCGGAGCAGCGCACCATCTGCTCCGGCTGCATACTTCTGGTCCTTGGAGAAGCTCTGACCCAGGAAGTTGCCGCAAATGACAGCCCTTGTCTTGAGCCGCCCCGTGATAGCCCTGACAGTGTGCACCGTCTTTCCAGGCAGCAAGTGGAACTCCTTGCCTTCCTTCCACTGCTCCAAGGTCTCTGCCGAAAACGGATCCACGGCGTCAGACCATCCGACAACATGCTCGGCACCCATTTGTCGATCTCCTTGCGCGCCAGGTCGTAGGGGATCGTCTTGGTATGAAGAGGAGCATCCCCTTCTCCTTCCACAAGCTCAGCTGCACACAAGCGGTCGCCGCTGCCACCGTCATCCTGCTGCTACTTTTCCATCCCCGACTTCGGCTCCACCCGGCTGGGCTTCCACGCTCCACGTGACTCAAAGCGCGGTCACCATGAGCTGAATCCTCCACCACAGGGCCCCACCACACCACCATGACGAAACATTCCCAACACATGACTGACACTTGAGGAACACCATCAAATACTCCCACACGACGATTGGGCACCAGATGTTCCCCAATCAACAATCCATCTAGCAGCTCCTCCACCGCGCTCATCGACTAATCACCTGCTTCCAAGAACACCGCTGCCAGCTCCTCGTCCAGAATGAGATGTTCATCCTCCACCGGCGTGCATGAGCTTTTCCAAGCGCTCCTCCTTCTCTAGCCCGGCCACAGCGATCGCGGTTTTCCCCCGCAATCTCCTCCTAACACCTGGCTCATCGGCATGCACTGGTGGAGCAGCCACTTCAAACTCACCTAAGACCTGATTGACATTCTCCACAGCCACCATTGTCATGAGATAGCTGCTCTCATCCGTCTTGACCAGGAAACCCCTAGCGACATCCATAGAGGGACGCAGCACCTTAGCAGCAACCACCTTCTCCACAAACTCCTCCTTCTTGAGCTTCCATGACCGCTGCGTCACATACACGGTGCCGAAAGGAGGTAGTGGAATGCGACCCCCAAGCTGAGTGACAATGTTGCGCTGAATCCTTGACACGTAGTGACGCAAAGCAAAGCCCCACATTTCAGCTCCCAGACCTGAACACGACAAGTACGTCCTGAAGACGACAAGTAAGTCCCGACCGCGTTCTTGGCGCGCCCCACGAGGGCCTCTACTCTTCCATTGGCCCGGTACACGCGCAATACCGCGATCTGAAGCTCAGATGCCTGTTAGGATCTTGACGTACATGGAAGCTCAGATGCCTGTTGCGATCTTGACATACTTGAAAGCTCAATCGCCCGTTGGGATCTTGACATACTTGGAGGCTCAATCGCCGGTGGGATCTTGACATAGTCGAAAGCTCAGGTGCGTGCTGAGGTCTGGACAAACTGGACGACCCGATTGGCTCATGATCTCCCAACGGCCATCTTTCCACTTCCATGGGTCCAGGCCAGTCTTCTCCAACCGGTAGCCCATCAAGAGCCAACGGCACATTTACTCCAGCCAACTGCTGTACCGCCACTATCACTGCTGAAGGTCCCGGCCAGCATCCTTGACATCGGCGCTAAAGCTCTCCACTCCATCCCTGGCAGGGGTTCTGTGCCAACAGCCGAGCCAGCACCCAAAGCAGAAAACTGTCACTGTCCACCCAAGCAATCTACTTCATTCCCAACTCACTCGGGTGTGCTGCTATCCGTGCTTTGAGGAGCCATCGAGCCACTCACAGACTGCCGTTGCTCGACTCGATCCACTCGAGTCGCCAAATTGGTAACCAGACCTGTCATGTACTGCAGCGAACGAGAGATCTGGCCCACGTCCTCCTTCCTCTGCTCGGCGAAACTTGCCTTACTCTTTCCGCACACGCGCTTGCGCTTTCGCCTGCAGCATCTTCTGTCGCCACGTCCAGCTCAACAGGGACAGGCCGCTGCTCGCCAGAGATTGATCCAGCCACTGCCGCAGCCGGACCAACTTGGCTTCCCTGGCTTCCGTGCGGGACCCCTTCCTGCTCAGCTCTTTGTGACGCCGGAGTATCATAGCAAGGCTCCTCCACGGTCTCGTCGACCTACACTTCAAGGCGATGCCTCACTTGCACTGGCCCTCCAGTACTTGGCTCGCCGCCGTCATCCAGAGGCCCATCCATCATCCACAACAGCTTACTGACCCTAAAGGCCAAGCGTTGGGCTCATGACCCTCGTAGAACTGCGCAGTACCTTACAGAGGTTATAACCAGTGCATTCACTACCTCATGCGATCATACGCCGAGTTAGCTCCATTATCAGGCAGGTGTCGTCTCTATAAATGACTGTTCAAGATGCACTCTGAGTGACGTCCAGCAGAAAGTCCGCCTGCGCTAGGGCCGCTAGGGCGTGTAGGTGCTGCCTCTTAGCTGAGTAATTAACCTAACGGAAACCGGCTCTGATCTGATCTCTTGCAATGCCCTGTATTGTCTTTGCCGTCCCTGCTTTGTGACCGAAAGTAATGCGGAGTTTCTTGCTTCCGATTGTGAGTCACTGTCATTGCTTGTTGCTGCCGCTTTTGCACTCGGGTCATCTATCCGATAAGCGTCTGAAGCGCATCCGATGTCCTGGTACCCGTTGCCCCGTTCGTACTTGTGCCAAGTAGTGCCACAGAGAGGCGATATTATGAGACGATGACTCCGATTCCGTGTTCCCTCAACCGTCGGTTCTTCACTAGTGGTGCCGGTTGCGAGAAATGACGCAGAGCCCGATGATAGTGCTCCTGCAGCCTGCCTCGCCTCGCCTGCCATGCCTGCCTGCCGTGCCGCTGCCAGGCCTTCGCATACCACGCCCGCCGAGGTCGATCAAAGTGCCTCGCTGCCGCAAGCGCCGCCTTTGCCTGGCACTGCCGCGATTACAAGCAACGTACATGATGCACAACCTCCTGCTACTGCTGCTGCTGCTCGTGCTTTGCCTGCACTGCCGTGCTTTTCTGCGAGTGCCGCCTCTGCTTCGCGATTTGCACCTTTTATGACCGGTATCTATTCATCCTGCCCTTTGTCCCTTCGTGGGGATCCAGAGAGCGCCCGGGCCATGTTTGGGTCCGGGCAGATGAAGCCTCCTCCAAAAACTAGCACGACTACGAATGTTGGTCCTTGTGCTAATACTGAGACTATTACTCAAACTAATTGCATGCGAACCCGAATTCAAATGTTAGTAGTAGCGCTCATACGAATACTATTAGTAGGACATTTTAATATGCACATGAATGCAAACACCAAAATACAAATCCTGTAATAGGGCGAAAGCTATTGCTCATACTCACACTGATGCTTGTACTCATATTGACACTGGTACGATTTCTCGTTCTCGCATTCATAGTCATGCAAGTGCTAATGGTAATACCAAAATTAACACCAACATTAGCGCTATATCAATGCCGATACAAAGACAAATGCTAATATTAATTCGAATACTATTACTACTAACAACTACTACTACTACTAGTAGTAGTAGTAGTACTACTACTGCTACTACTCCTGCCGCTGCTGCTGCTACTGCTACATACTGCTGCTTCTGGTTCTGTTGCTGTCTAATTCTACTGCTACTACCACTTCTACGAATAAAATTAGTGCTGCTACTAATTCTACTACTAGCACTACCAATAGTAGTACAACAACTATTACTACTACTGCTACTACTACTACTACTACTACTACGACTACTACTACTACTACTACTACTGCTGCTACTGCTACTGCTACTACAACTACTGACTAACTCTGCTTTTTGCTATTTGCGCTGCTGGTAT
>CAJNJA010014760.1:0-12057 GCA_905231915.1 Symbiodinium necroappetens | reverse complement strand
TGCACAGTCCCTTTTTGCACCTCTACTTGGCAACAGATGCTACAAATACAGTGCCTCCGAACAGACCCTGTCCCGATCCGGACCCCCGCAGGGCACAAAGTACGCCTATCCCTGCGGTACGCCCTTCCCCGCCTAAGTTCTCCCCCAATCTAAGCACATGGACAGCACTCACATATTGCAACACGAGCTCCTGTGTACTCAGAGCCTGCATCTGAACACAATTGCGACCCGTACTGTAGTGTAGGGCCTTCGCCGGGGACCCCAAACTCAACTATGAAACCACCTAGGACCCGGCACCCTACAAACTCCATGGCTCAAGCCCCTGAGCCCTAAACCCCTCAACCCGAAAACCTTGAACCGCAACACGCTGGACCTTAAGCTTACTTAAGCCTAAAGCCCTTACTCTTACTACCTCTACCCAAAACCTTGAAGCTTCAGTCCTAAGTGCCAGCCCTGAACCCCAAAAGCCAAAACCAAATAAACCGTACCAGGAGACCAAAGCCAAAACCAATTAAACCGTACCAGGAGACGTCTCTCAACTCAACTCCGTGTCCCCCAAGCAAACGGGATGTTGTCGCAGGAACGGAGCGTAAGGTCTTTACATTACATTGACATGGAACCGCGTTTTGTTTTCCAGAAATTGAAATTTCAACGGGTTTAAGGCGTATTTCGCTACTATGGTACACGGAGTTAAAGTTCCCTAAATTCCGAGACACCCTACACCTAAACACCCTAAACCCTTAACCCCCAAACCCTAAACCCTCAACACCCTAAATCCTAAAACCTAAACACCCTAAACCCTGAGAGCCCTACACCCTAAACCCTGAGAGCCCTACACCCTAAACTCTCCTAGCCCGGAGGACCCTGCAAGACGCGCAGAGGCTCTGAGCGAAGCTTTCCAGGCCATGCAGGACCGGAGTTGAAGATCGCATGTTTCTCGTTTGTTGCATATATATATATATACATAAATATATATATATATAGAGAGAGAGAGAGACATTCATATACATATGTATGTATGTATGTATGTACGTATGTATCTATCGATCGATCTATCTATATGTAAGTATGTATGCATGTATGTATGTATGTATGTGTGTGTATGTATGTATGTATGTATGTGTGTACATCATATGTGTACATAAACACATACAAATATATACGTTCGTGTATACATAAATTCATCTGTATGTGTGTCTACATACACCTATACATGTACATACATATTTAGTTACATACCAGGAGCTTCCAACAGATGTGAACTGTGCACAGGGAGTAAGCACATATCATTTGTGGTCGTTGCATCGACCCAGCCCGAACCCCTAAGGCCCAACCTGAACCCTGGACCCCTAGATGTTAGTAGAGGCTTATAGTGTTTAGGGATGTTTAGGGCTTAGAGACTTGAGGGTTTTGGTTTTTTCGAATAAATATTGCACCCTTGATTGTAATTCTGCCGAGGTAGGTCAATAGCAGCGGCGACTTTGGAAGCATTGTTCCACGGATTAGGGTAAAGGGTGCTGTTTTTGTGTTGTTTTTTTCTGGGTTCTCAGGGGTGGGATGGAGCCTAAGTCGTTTGAGTACAAAACGTGTGCTTCGGGTGAAAGTCTGTTCGCCTATGCTTGCTTCTCATGTACCATGTCTACCAACTATCCCAAACTTTACATGTACCATGTCAACCAGCTATCCGAATCCACACAGTGAACAACAACCAGAATCACATCCTGCACTGTCCAAAGCCACACAACAGACAGCAACCACAACCACATCCTGTTCTTCCGCAAAGTGCCTCTCTCGAGACAATTGTCCAGCGCCGACGGCAGATGCAACGGGGTTCGAACCGCTACACTCATGTTTGACCTCCACCCCAAGGTTCCCGAGTTCAGGTCGTCTTGGCGAGTTGATCCAGCACGGGGAGATACAAGACCTTCCTTCGCCTCTATACCCCTCAACGGCAACCTTCCCACGCGTGCCAAGCTGGGCAGTATCGTACACGACGTGGAGGCAAGCGCCATGAATGTACACAAGATTTTTCACTTCGCCGAGAAGTTTGCCGTCTGCCGTGGACTGGAACTCTGCACGGGCAATGCTTACATTCCTGTCTTCCGGCAGGGTCCCTGGGCTCTTCGGAAGGCCATTCAGCACCTGCTGGAGCGTTTACCAGGATGTCGCCTCCTGTGGATCACGTGGTGCAGAAGCAACAGCCCATTCAAAGGAGCTCGCCGTCACAATGGACTCCGGATTTTGAGTTGCTGAAAGCTGGGATAGATTGCATCAGCGCCCAACCTCCGTAAAGAAACGCCCAGAGCGAGCAAACGTTTTGGATTGCGAGATTCGTGAGGACTCAGGATCACCAATCGCTGGATGGTCCGAAACGAAGGTGCGTAATATGTGCCAGGATTGTCCGGAGCGAAGCCTCAGTTGGAATTTCCCTTGATGTTGTCCTCCTTGAAGGGCTTCGTCTACGTCATGCTCAAGTTCATCCTTCCGCTGCGGCTTACTTCCTGGCATGCCTGGAGTTTGAAAGACTCCGTTCGTCATCACGACGGCCCTCGCCAGCGGCCGCTACCGCGTCCGAGAGCACGGGTTGACAGCTCCCGCGGGTTGGATCAGAGCGAAAGCTCTGGACAATTTCAGGCAACGAGTGCCGCAGGTTCAAAAAGCGATTTTCCTCGACGATCCCGAAAAATCGAGTGAGCGCCTCGGATCTCACGAGCTTCATGACGGTCGATGGGGAACGGTTGACACGCATTGGGATGAGCGTCTACGCGTCGAACGACGACGAGCCGGATGATGAGCCGGAAGCCGAAAGGCGCACCACCATCAGCATGGCCAATTCCAAGAAGGTGATGACGAAGATCTTCAATGACGAAGGAGAGGGTGACATTCTTGCAGTTCCCAAGCGCAGCATCGTCTTCGTCTTTGGGAAGCTTGCCTTGTATCTACGAATGAGTGCCGTCAGAGAACCCGGAGACAGCAATACACTGAATCACAGCCAAGGACGTTCATCTGAACCTACGTAGCGAGATAAACAAGCCATACTACAGCAAATACAATTAGCAAGCAAAGCAAGATTGAACGAAGCCCGGACTATGATGGCGAGGTGGTTCGGGCGCTCGAGCTCATGACAACGTTGTGGCAGAACTCCACAGCTGCGCAACGGTCGATGCGTTCATCAAAGACTGGATACATACATACATACCTACATACATACATACATACATACATATCTGTGTGCACAGGTGGGTTGAGGACATCAAGGTTTATCAAGCCCAAGCCCGAAACCTTATAAGCCCTAAACCCGACACTCGATCGTCAAGGAGAAAGGCTTTGATTTTCGATATGGGGCCGCATCTCGGATAAGTGCAAACTGGAGCCTACCTAGACCGGCACAGTGCCCAGAACATTGCCTTCACCTCGAAAACGAACACTACATGACATGTAGGCCAATATTGCTCAGGTAGTTGTGGGGCGAAGGTAGGGCATGGCATAACACACATTCGATTATATAAGGGTCCCTCATCATGTACCATGCAATGCGTCAGTGTCCTCAACACAGGACTGCCGCCCCTTGCACGTTCAAAACGGCTAAACCCAACAATCAGCCACTACAAGCCTTAGGTGACCCTAAATGCCACGGGAAAGTTATTGTAAGGGGCCTACCGCTATTCAGAGAAAGGACGAGCATCATCTCGTTCGTTTGGCAGGCTACTTGGCTTGGAGTGCAGAGTCGAAGGATCTAGTGTCCAGAATTTAAGGTTTAAGGCTCAGGCTGTCTAGGTGCGGTTTCTGTATAGGCCACAGTTGTGCAGCATATGAGGCCAGCCGTGCGGCTTTGATATAGATTTTATGGGTGTCCGTCTATTCATCCCCGTAGCAGTCCCCACAAAGCCCTGGACCTTCCTCGACACGAATCCTCCCCTGTATTCTGAAACGTATACCAGTACGGTCTACGTATCTTTGTGTCGGTTTTTTGGGGGGTGCTGGTTAGGAGCATCCTTAGTGCATGTGCGGGTTTCTTAAAGCACTTTTGTCAAACTCTGAACCCATAAAGCACTCTGGAACCCGATAACATACTCGTAGCTTAGCGATAACACAGAAGATCGCTGAACCCAACATGCTGCACCCCAAACCTGACACCGCGAACCAGAAACTCCTAATTATATAGTTTTTCTTATCCCAAACCATACTAATTACCAAGCAAATCATGGTAGCTCAACGTGCACAATAAATTCTCCCAGTAAGTAAGCCTAAAGCCTATACCCTTAACCCTGAACCCTAAATTTCCCCAGACATCGATACTGTAAACCACGGAATCCCCAACCCCCCCCCCCCCTCCCACAACCCCNNCCCTAAACCCTAAACCGTACTTATAACTCTACATATTACAAACTTACTAAGTCCTCCGACCCTGCAAGTAGTTCGCCTTAGAGAGCCTCTGAGGCCCTGAACCCTGAACCCTAAAACCTCAAACGTCAAACCCTGAACGGTTTAGGGTTTAGGGTTTAGGGTTTAGGGTTTAGGGAACCTTAAACCTTAAACCGACCACACGAGGAGTGCACACCGCGGCTCGTGTTGCCGAGCTTGGCGCGGACACCTGGCGACGGGTCGCCGAACTTGCAAAAGACGAGGAGGTGGCTTTGCCGGCTTTAGGAAGGCTTTGGGGTCTGGAGGTTTAAGGATTTCAGAGTGCTTCAAAGGTGTAGAGTTTTGCCGTTTAGGATTTCGGGCTGACGAGGTTTTATGTTTGGGATTTGTGGGGGCAGTGGGGGACAAGGCTTGAGGGGTGGAGGCTTCAGGGCCTTTAGGGATTCAGGAGGATCTAGGCTTCGGGGGTTAAGGCTGAGAAGTGCATGATTCGAGACGTGGGGCTTCTAGCTTTAGCTTGTCGGGATTGCTTATAGTCTCCCTTGTAGTTTCTTTTTGGTTTTTCCCGTTTTTTATATTCAGGGTCCTATAAAGTGAAAAGCAGGAGCTACAATGGAGACTACAGGACGATCGTGCCTCTCAGGGAGGTTGGGCTTACGGTTTACACTACACATCGCTGTGCAGAGGTTTGTGTTCTGTGGAGACTTACCTGGCATAGCCTGTGTAGCGGATGTCAGCATCTGCGAAATATAGTTGAATGTACAAGATTATTTAAGTTGTGTTTGGAGCGTCGTCCGAAATTGCATGGGTCTTGTGTTTGATCGAGCGTTTTCTGAATACAGAAGTAAGCTACGCTTCAAGTGAGGCTCAGCTGTAGGATTCAGGAAGGTGCTATAGACGGTAGGAACTTTGGATGAACCGGCAATGAAACCCTGCTAGTGCACACACTGGAGGTGCTCGTTCGAGTAGGTGCGCTGCGGGCCGTGGGGCGCATGGCGGCGACAGGAGTGATTGCACAAGCTCCGGGTTTCAAAGTCGCAGATTTTTCGTTTTGGATAATGTTGGGATTTAGGGGTTTAGGGGTTTAGGGCTTACGCTTTGAATGTGCTTTGCTTCTCGGCCCACAGCCAACCAAGAAGATCGTACGGGGCCTTGAGCACGTACCCACTGACCCCCAAAAGGCCCATGTACCTACAGATCCGTAAAGGCGCCGCCTTTTATCTGCCAAGGGGTCTGTAGCACCCGGTACAAGAAGAAGGTGACGGCGCCTGTACGCGACCAAGAACATGGTCTTTTTGGGACCAGTACTAATGACTAATGCTTTGTTGATAAGGTCATCACACCGAACCCCGCGCAGGGCCTTTGGGGGCCTTTGGGAGGGAAAAACGCACAGAGGAGATTGAGAACACGCGTACTTGACTACCCATAGGCCCCTAAGTAGTTCCTTTTTGGGATTACCTTATAGGATTCTAAATATAAACCATAAGAGGAACTACCTAGGGGCCTATGACTAGATTGTCAATAGGCTCCACCTCCAAATCGAAGAGGTCTGGGTGGCCTCAGATGGCATGGGGGTTTAGGGGTTTAGGGTTTAGGGTTTAAGGGTTTAGGGTTGATGGGATAGATAGCTTAGCAATATAGGTGCATCAATGACTAGAAGGAAACTGGAATGCCTTTCGCAGTCAGGCGTTGACAGCAGGTAGGCCGTATCAACCCGAACCGTGCGTAGAACACTGCGCGGTTGATAGTCCAGCACTGCAGGCAGGCTCCCCTGTCGAGCTTTCGGTCAACGAAAGTGTTTTTGGGGGCTCCTGATTTTACTTTCAGGTATATTCCTTAATGAAGGTCCTCGTAGAAGTATGGTAGCCCTTTCGAGCCCAATACAAGCCCTGCCGAGCTTTCTAACACAGCCCCAAGTGCAGTCGGAACTTTGGAACCCAAACCCTAAACATCACTAAACCCTAAACCCTAAACATCCCCAAACTCTCGCTCTCGGGCCCCTCTGTCTCTTGGCAGGAGATGGAGAGGCTCTGGACATGTTGGAGGCGGTGCAGAAGGACGGTCACGAAATGCAGAAAGCAACATGCGCACACATGAACACACCTAGACATGCATGTATGTACGTATGCGTGTGAAACACATATGAAAATATATGCATGTGTGTGTATTGTACATTGTCACACGTGTTTCGATCTGTCCTGCAACCTGCCGCTCGATCTATCTATCCATCCATCCATCCATCCATCTATCTATCTATCTGTCTATCTATCTATCTATCTATCTATCTATCTATCTATGTCGTTTATGTATCTACCTATTTATTTGTCAATAAATCTCTCTATCTACCCAGGTCACCGTCCTATTTGGTGTTGCTGTTGCTGCTGCCGTTGCTGTTGTGGTTGTTGATTGTTGGTTGTTGTTGCTCCACGGGTCCAAACCCAGGCCAAGACACAACTCTCGTCAATGATCGAATCTCCAAGCAAAAAGTTAATGATCACTACGGCTGATGATATAAATCCTGCATTACCCATAATAAGGAAAACACCATACTTCCCATAGTTTGGGGTCCTCAAGGTAATGCAGGATTTCTATCATCAACAGTATGGCAACTAGGGTTTGGATCAAGCAGTGCATTGCATGTTGTGCGAATCAGCACCTACAGGTCTCAGTAGGGGTTTAGGGTTTAGGGTTTAGGGTAGGAACCATGCAGACAAGCCAGTGGTGCCCAGATTTGGTTTTTGCCGTTCATGATTTCGTGAGCTCTGCTAAATCCTAACTTAGGGTCTGTCCTAAACCTTACACCCGCCTAGACCCTGAACTCGACACCCCCCCTAAAATGTCCGCTAAGGAATCCTCTGATCGTAATCCCTAAACTCTAAACCCCCCAAAAAGTGTCCGCGAAGGAGTCCTCTGATCGTAATGTTCAATACGCCGCACGCGATGCGGCCGCGCGAATCCGGGGTGTCACTTAGCCTGTCGCAGTCAGGGTTGAGGGTTTCAGAGATTAGGGTTTAGGGTTTATAGGGTTTAGGGTTGAGGGTTTCAGAGTTTGGGGTTTAGGGTTTAGAGTTTAGGTGTCAGGGCTGAGGGTTTCAGAGTTCAGGGTGTAGGGTTTAGGCTTGTGTAACTAAGCCAAAGCGATCCTTAAGCCCCGAAACCCGAGGCCGTAGATTCTTGACGACTAGTGTAGCAGTTTACCGTCGGTGTCTTTCTTACAACAGACATGGATTGCATCCCGGGCTTGCGCGATCAGGAAAGATGTGCATGTCATTCCGGTTTAGGGTTTAGAGTTTAGGGGTAGCAGTAGTTGTGCAAGCAGTCCACCCTCAGGAAAATGCGGTTTGCAGTTCATCTGAAACCTTCTATCCGATAGCCCGAGACCATTAGGCCCCCAGCCCTAGGCGGGCCTCACTTGCCCGGTTCTTGTGCTGTCTTTGTGCTGTTGGACTCGCCCTAGACCTTGTCTTAGATGCTAGCCTTGTTTGGGGGCTCGCCAGATAGGTCAGTGCTTGGATCTGCAGGCGGCCAGTTTCTTTTGGCAAACCGCAGCCCAAGCCTCTAAACCTCCTAGGTTTCCCAGTAGGGCCCTTTTGCCCTTTTTGCTGTTTGGGTTCCTTTATTAAAACCAAACAGTCAGGAAAAAGGGCACCCTTATTTCTACGGGGCTACTGGGAAACCAAGCCTCTCACTCCTAAACCACCCACCATCACTAACAGGGCCTTGCACCCTAAACTCGATGCCAACTTCAACCCCAAACCCCCTAAAGTTGAGGTCTGTTGCCGTTCTACGTAGCTTAAGAACACAAGCATGATATCAGTACGGATCGACGATGCGCAGCGACAATAATTTCTAGTGGTTCTAGTGCTGAAAGCTCTCGGCTTCTGGAGGCTCACGACAGAAGGCGCGGGCTCTAAGCTACTGTTGATGATATAACTCCTGCATTACCTTGAGGACCCTAAACTATGGGAATTCTGGTATATTCCTTATTCTGGGTAATGCAGGTTTTATACCATCAACCGTATTAGCTTTTGTGGCAGCAGTCGTTCTGCTTGTTGTTGTTGGTGGTGGTGGGGGTGGGGGCGTGTGCTGCCAACGGCTGTTCAACCGTACAACACATGAAAGCCAACGCGAACCAGCATCAGCCACGATGCCAACTTGGTGCTTCTGTCGCATCACTGGGAGTCGCCACAACCACGATGCTCACGAGCCACCATCATCATATGGCTTCTGTATATTTCCAGTATACAAGCCTGAAATCAGAGGGTGTCAAGTTGGTTCCCTGGCTACACCCAAGTCTTGACCTACAAAACTATCCCACACCCAAGTACCCTGGACCCTTAAACCGTCATAGAAACCTTGTAGAACCTATAGGACCCTTATAGAAGCCTTATAGCAAGCATTATAGTACCCTTCGGATGTGTTGCAAGGATCCCAGTGTGCTGCCTGGTGCACAGCCAGCCAAGTTGCTTGGTGCCTTCGATGCGAAGAAGTGACGCCGAGACACCCTCATCCCAAGGTCTAGGGTCGAGGGCTTCAGGATTACCCATAGGCTCCTAAGTAGTTCCTTTTTATGGTTCATATTTAGAATCCTATAAGGTAATCCCAAAAAGGAACTACTAAGGAGCCTATGGGTAAACCCAGCCTATACTAAGCTGTATACCGTGTTCGACGTAGGAAGATGCTCGATGACAGCCAAGGTGTTCGTCCTCCTATTCCCTGCATACAGATTATCGTGAAGAAGTCAGGGCCTCCGCAATGTCATTGAAAACTCTAGCCTTTGCTGAAGGATGTACGGTGATGTAGCTACAAGTTGCGGAAAGCTGCGAGGAAAAAAAGGGCCGACACAAACGCTGCACTGAGAACGCACCTTCCTTGGCGTCTTCACCCATAGGCCCTAAGTAGTTCCTTTTTGGGGTTACCTTCTAGGATTTTAAATATAAGCCATAAAAAGGAACTACTTAGGGGCCTATGGGCAAGTTAAACTCACAGTTCTTTCACGCCCCTCGGCGTCTTCGGGTTGAACTCACAGTTCTTTCACGCCTGGTGCCACCGCAGATTGAGAAGGTGGGTGCCCCAACTGATGTCTGTGTTCTGCTACGGGTGCAATGGCTGCACGAAGCGAACCCTAAACCCAACTATCCTCAAACCCTATAACCCTATTGCCTAAGCCCCAAACCTTAGACTCGAAACTTACTTATATATAGATCTTTGCAAGGAATAGCTCTAAGCGCAACCTTAATTAATCGTGTCCCTTAGAAGCCCCACTATCGGTCGTCCCGCAGAGATTTGAAGGGAGATTTTTCAGAAAAGCTGCGTGCCATCACGTTCTTGAGAGTGTGCTTGGTTCATGATGTATTGTAAGGATTGGTGGAGTCAGGGCTTTGGAGTTCAGGTAGCATCGGGGAGTCCTTCCTTCAAGGCCACTGAGACAGCAAGGGAAGCAACCTACAACTTTCCTGTGATTCTAAGCCCGAAGCCCAAAACCCGACGTAGTGTTTGCTACTCTCGCAGGGAGTCCAGGAGAGATTGCCGCACCGCTTACAGTGCCTACTTGGAGGGTCGCGGGACTTAGTAAGTAGGTAGTATGTAGACTTATAAGTAACCTAAAAAGGACTCTAAGTGGGGTTATGATACTTATAAGTCTATAAAAAATAACTACTTACTAATTCCCCCAACCCTCAAAGTAGAGCCCCGTGATACATGTGAATGGCCAGGCTTTCAATTGCAGATATTTGGGGTGGTGCCCAGTGAATGAGCCTGTGGTACCGGTCTTCTGAGCGTTGGAAATCACAAAAAAAACTCTGCAAGAATCTGTGTACGCTCCCTGAAGCTCCATGTATCCAGATAACATGTACTTAGGCCTTAAAAAAAGTACTCATATAGGAACCCCTTTAAGGACCAAGTACAGTACACTTTCTATTCTATGTATAGGTACATGGAGCCAACGTAGCCTCGGGGGCACTACCTGGAGCCTTTGGGAAGGCCTTGAGGCCCAGAATCCTCGAAAGTTTCAACACGCAACCCTCAACCCTACTTAAAGGCTCCTAAGTAGTTCCTTTTTGTGGTTCAGATGTGAAATCCCATAAGGAAATCCGAAAAAGGAACTACTAAGGAGCCTATGGGTACTTACAGTAAGCCACAAAAAGTTGGAAACCGGACTAAGGACAACTAGTGCTGGGATTCCCTGTGCAGTACTCTTAGCGATTGAGGCTAGTGGGTTTCCAACTTTTTTGGCATCTACTGTATGTCCAGGGCTCAGAGGGTCTCCGGTTCAGGGTGCATGGCATGTTTGTAGCCATTTGTAGGTTTTGGGGTTCAGGGGATGTAGGGTTCAGGGCTCACAGAACAGAGCTTGTTGGACTTTTGGCTTTAGGGCTCTAGGGATGAAGGTCAAGGCTTTGTTTGGGCTCTACAGCTAAATCCCAGCCTGTGGGCTTCAAGCCCTTTTGGAGTGAGTAGTAGTGTATGTATGTGTATATATATATAGACATAGACAGCTAGAGATATATATATATATATGTATATGTCAGAATAACTTGATCTTCCCAAGTAGAGTCCGGAATTCATGCGATGATGCTAGAATATTCCCCGAATCCTTGTTTTCGCGAAATATCAAGTCGCTTATGTCAGTTGATATATTCTCGGCTCTGTCGCTGCCATCCAGGACACAAATCTCTTCCATGGTGGGCGAAAGCAGAAAATTGTTGTTAATAGATTGCTCTTTCAAGGGCACGTATCGTATTAATTTTCATATGACCTCAGGATGTTGCTTGCTGGGTTCAGGGAATTCCGGGCGCCTTACTTCTGCAAGAAAAGTCCGCCTTGGCATCATGGCTGACCATCGGCGCGGCCGCTTGGCATTTTGCGTGCTGGCATTGCTTTGCGTGCCCTGACTGCCTTAGACTCTTAGACGACTGTTGATGATATATATCCCGCATTACCTTAACCTTCAGGACCCTAAACTCTGGGGATTATGGTCTATGGTCTATTCCTTATTTTTATGGGTAATGCAGGGTTTAGATCATCAGCCGTATTCCAAGAACCCCATAAGCCTCAGAGAAACCCTGGGGGCCATGGAGGCCCTCAAAAGCCTTTTTTTTCCTCTTTGCATATCTTGGTACAAGGCCTCAAATCATCGTCTAAGTGACTGAAAGGGTCGACGCCCTAAACTGGAAAAGCCTCATATAGGGGCCTTAATAATTAGAATAGGGTTTTGAGGGCTCCTTACTATAATTATAGTGTAATATACCCGAAACCCTATTCTAATTACTAAGGCCCCTATAGTACTGTATCATATGTTATATGATAGTGTTTTTTTATTATGATAGACCTAAGAGGGTCTGCCCCCTCAGCTTAAAGCCCCAGCCCCTCAGTCCATTTGTTTGTTTTGGGCGGTTGTTTGCAGGTGGCCTCTCCAAGGTTGGAACCCAAAGTGAGTGAAATGTATATGTATATATTTACGTATAGCTCACCCACCCCCCGGCGACAGACCATCGCAGAGAAAAAACAATTAGAGGTGGCTGAATTCCAAGAAGCTTACAACCATTGGCTTGAAAATTTCAATTTATATCTCGAGTGTATCGTTGTGTCGATAGTTTTTCAACCTTGGCCTGTTTAAGACCCGCAGCTTGCACTTAACCTCAGCGGAAAATTCAACCATCCATTTGGCAAGTCTTTGTGCGAGATGATTGC
>CAJNJA010014759.1:0-11819 GCA_905231915.1 Symbiodinium necroappetens | reverse complement strand
CTACAAGGCCTTAGGGTTTAGGGTTTAGGGCCTTAGGATTTAGGGCCTAGGGCCTTAGGGTCTAGGGTTTAGGGTTTTGGGTTCAGGGTTTTGGGTTAAGGTTGTTGGGGTTAAGGTTTAGGGCCTTTGGGTCTAGGGTTTGAGGTTTAGGGCCTCACGCCGTAGGGTTTAGGGTTTACGGTCTTAGGGTTTCGGGCCAGAAAAGAAGGTAATTGAGAGGTCCTAGTGAGGCTTGGGGCGAGTGCTGGAAGGATCGGGGGACCTGGCAAGTTGGGTTATAAGTAGGCTAACTATATAATAGCTGTAAATGACTACTTAATAATTATCACCCAAAACCCTTCAACCCTCAAACCCCCAAGACCCCAACCCAAAGCCCCAACCCCAATTGAGGTACTTATAACCCGGCCTCTGAGCTGGTTTGTGCCATCAGCTACCGGTTCAACGTCATGTTCACCTGCCAGCTACTGGCCAGCTAGAACCACTTGCACAGCAGAGCCGAATGTGCAAAGTCTTCTCACGATTCAGTGTTGATGGGAAGAGCAGAGAGCAAATAGTGCGGTTCTGGCACAAGCTAGCATACCGCGCTCCACAGCCACAGGGCTACAGCAGCGGAACCGACAAGAGTACAAGACAGCACACAGCACACACAACACCCACCCACACACAAACAAACAACAACACAACAGGAAACTCTACACACACACACATACATATATATATATGCATATAGATATAGATATATTTCTATACACAATCAAAGAACCAACACCTGACAACAAACGCGCGAACGACAAGAGCAGCTGGGCCAGGCCTCACGGATGTCACCAGCAGCACGAGACGCAACGAAGCGCCGTGCGCCGGCTTCGGCCGCGAGCAATCCTCAAGGTCGGTTTGGTTTTCCGGGGTTTAGGGGCTTAGGGTTTAGGGTCTAGGGGTTTAGGGTTTAGGGGTATCAGGTTGCAGCTGAGATCTTGTAGTTGACGAAGCTCTGTTTGTATATCTAGCCGGGGTTGGTCAACGGCACTGGGCTCCTAGGTGCTTCATCAGGTGTTGTAAAAACTGCAGGCTTGGGTTCGAAACAGACTATCTTTGGGCTGGGCAGAGACTGGTTCGGTGTGTTTCCTCTCCTCCACTATTAGTCCTCCTCCTCCTTCTCCTCCTCCTCTTCCTCCTGCTGCTGCTCCTGCCACGATGACTACTACTACGAAAAGATAATAACCAAAATAACAATCATCGTCATCACACTCATCATGATCATCATCATAATACTAATACGAATAATACGGGTACGCCGAAACTGATCGACGATGACGACTGCGGCGGCGACATCGACCAACATCACCACAGAGACGACCACCACGACTACTGTGTCGGCCTTATGATGCCGACTACAAGCAATGAATGTCGGATATAGTTGGGAATGCAAGCTGGCGGTTGAACTAGAAGCCGCACCGGTGCTAATCATTAAATTTGTGATGATGAACATGCTGGTGAGCACCGGAAGGGTTCCTGTACTGCCTGGACTGCCACTGTAACCGGTTGTTGCACGTACGTGTAGCCTGACTCTTGCCCATGCTGATGACGAAGATCGTCACCCACATGGTTCCTACCATGGCCGATACTGCCCAGAGAGCCCACTACCCCTTAAATAAGGAATATACCTCAAATTATAGGGGTCTTAATATTATGATTTAAGGTATGTTCCTTAACTAAGGGGTATTGGCATTGGGCTCTCTGGGTACCTGCTAGGACGACTAGCTCTTTTAGTGGGGTCCCTTCGACCGACCCTGCCCCCCCTGACGCCAAGAAGCCGAGAAAGCACTGAGTCCGTGTGAGCGTGTCGCCCGCGGCCGTTTGCCTTCGGAGGCTTTCGCTGCTCAAACTTCAGTATGGGATTTGGCAGGTGTTGTTATATGATTTTGCTCATTTACAATACAGGTTTCTGGACCTTTTTGCCAAAGTTCTACAGGATGTGAGCTTTCCAAGGCTGATCACGTCTGGTCTTGCCTTTATTGCCGAGAACTGAAGGAGCTCAATCCAATCGGTTCCGAGGCTGTGGGCCGACCCGTCGGCCTCACATCTCAGAGGGTTTCGCACCGTAAGCGTGCGTCCTAAATTCCAACGCCTTTGCTCGGTTGATTGGGGTGGGGCAAATGGTCTGAGATTGAACACCGTTTCGAGGATCATGAGGCTAAAGTTGGAGGAGTTCAGAATTTGAGACGGCCCTGTGCCAACAAATAGCAGCCGCTGAGATGTGTGACAGCAAGCGATGTGTACCATATGGCAACCCCTTCCTGTGGTTGGCAATAGGATTCCACATTTACAACTTACAGGTCACCAAAGTTAGCCATTCTTTGAAAGTCCCGCAGCCGGTGCACGGGAGTCTGTCCGTCCCAAAGGCCTTGACCTGACAACCCCGACGCACCCAAATCTGAAGCACTAATTCAACCCCCCCGTGCACTGAACCCTAAACCCTAAACCCTAAACACAAAACCCTAAACCACTGAACCTTAAGACCTGATCATCACTATCAGCCCGACCCAGGCAGGCCGAACCCCAATTGTCCTTCTTGGCACCGGTCGCTGGATGGCCACCTTGCCAGAGCTTTACACGCCAGGGGCTGGAAAAGGTTTGAGAGATCTAGGGCTTACAGGATTCAGGGCTTGAGAATTTGGAGTTCGAAGGGGTTCGGGTTAGAGGTTTTGGAAAACACTCTTTCAAGTTACAGGGCTCAGGGCTTGGAGTGACAGATTGTGGGTGTCTCACACATCACGACTACACAATGCAGCATCTTGAAACCCCACAAAGGCATACCAAGATCATCGTCCAAAACCGAAAACAACCCTAGATGCTCAACCCCTAGCTCCTTCGATGAGAATCCTTGCTACTACCCAGAGAGCCCAATACCCTTTAATTAAGGAATATACCTTACATCATAATATTAAGGCCAATATAACTTAAGGTAAATTCCTTGTTTAAGGAGTATTGGGCTCACTGGTTACGGAGGCCCTGAGTCACCTCCTTCGGCGCCCACTGCGTGGCCGGGGGCAGCCATGTGAGATCCATGGGCAGGTCCATGTCTCTGAATGCTAGCAGTTTAGGGTTTAGGGTTTCGGGCTTAGGGTTCAGGGTTTAGGAGCTTGTCTCGAAAGCTAGGTGTCGCTTGCAGTTTGCGGCGCAGGGTTGTCGGAGTTCGGGATTAGGGCTTGGGGGTTTTGGGTTGGGGTTCGTTGGTTTCCGGAGGATGTTTTTGGGTTCTGGACCGTCTTCATGACGTTTGGTTTCGAGCGCAGAGTTCAGGTTTCTTGGGGCTTTGTGCGCACGTCCTGTTAAATCTGTCTGCCACAGGTGGTCTGCAGGGTCTTCATGCAACTTGCGCATGGACGGGATCATCGGGGATTCGGTCCCTATCCGCAAACCTTATAAACAGCCCCCGCCCTGGAGCCGGTGGTGAGCAGGAATGTGCTCAGGGAACCCAGAGAGGCCAAGACCCCTTAATTAAGGAATATACCTTAAATCTTAATATTAAGGCTCTATAATTTAAGGGGTATTGGGCTCTCTGGGACCAGGACAAACAGCCGGAGCCTTGGAGCCCATCGATTCCGAATCCTTCAGCGTGTGCCCCGGAACCCTGATCATAGTCCCTATATGCCCCAACCACTCCAAACCTAGGCCCTATGAGCACGCCTCCCTAAACCCTAAACCCTAAACCCTAAAACCCTAAACCCTAAAACCCTCAAACCTTAAACCCCAAACCCTTAAACCCTAAAACCTTAAACCCCTAAACCCTTAATCCCTAAACCCGAAACCCTACGCCTCCCTAAGCCTAAACTCTGGAGTTCCGAGGGCTTTTTGCAGCATTGGGCGGTGTGAACTCGAAGGCTTGGCCTTCCAAGTGGAGCCGAGTCTGTTGCAGGTGAGAACCCAGAGAGCCCAACAGAGAGCCCAAAGTCCCCTTAACTGAGGAATATAATATACCTTAAAATATAGGGGCCTTAGTAAGGGATCTATAAGGGTTTCTTTAAGGGCACTATAAGAATTAAGGAAGTGTACCTTAAATTCTAGGGGCCTTAACATTATGATTTAAGGTATATATATTCCTTAATTGAGGGGTATTGGGCTTCCTGGGAAGAAAAAGCATCGGAATGGATCCTGTGCTAGCAGCTGTTTGCGGAGCTCTGATGCCAGAAAGCTTCGTGGCCATTTTCCAGAGAAACAGCCGCTAGCCCAGAGTCGAAGCAATCTGCGAATAGAGCATCAACGATATTCATTCAATGGCGGCGGGCGCATGATAAGAAGAAACCCTAAATTAACCTGGTATACTTCAAGCTTGAGGTTCTCCAGCCCCACCGAACCGAGCTTTTGGGGGTTGGAGGTGCAAGAGCGAAACCACACATCCCAAGCTCTAAACAGAATCCAATCCACAGAAACCCAGAAAATTACACCCACATGTGGCCGAAGGGGCCTAATTTTGGGACCCTTCGCAATTAGTAGTACGGTTTGGGGGCAGTTCACTTGGGATTCGTACTAGGACCCGGCCGCCCTAGACCCAAGAGGAGCAAACAAACAAGCAGGGTCCGAGCGAGTCGTGAATGTAGGAGTTTGGTGAAACACCGCCCCAAACCCCTTCATTACTTAAACCTTCGACCCGAAGTAGGGAACCTCTCTAGGCCCTAAACCCGAAGTAGGGGGGCTCAAGTATCTAAACTTTCAAGCCTGAGCCCCAAACAAGGGATCCTGAGCACTTCCCAACTCTGAGCTCCCACTGGGTCACGCGACCGCCGTCTCCTAAAGCAAAGGAAGGCACAAGGAAGAGCTCCCAAGCTTTGTAGCTTAGGGGTTTAGGGTTTAGGGGTTGGAGGGTTTAGGGTTTAGGGGCTGAGGGGTTTAAGGATTTAGGGTTTAGGGGTTGAGGGGTTTAGGGTTTAGGGGCTGAGGGGTTTAGGGATTTAGGGTTTGGGGGTTGAGGGGTTTAGGGTTTAGGGTTGCGGTTTGGGTGCTTCGCCGTTTGAGTGCGTTCTGTAGGGTTTGAGAACCTTCGGAAAGTAGGATGCTCTCTCTTCTCACGAATGGTGCAGGCCTGAGGGTTCAGCATTTAGGAAGTTGCCACTTTGGCCAATGTCGCGACGGGATTCGGCGATGTTGGAAGGGAGTTCCTCCGAATGCCGAATGTTGTTCACATTGGCCGAATTAGACTTTCTGGACTTCAAGAAGTCGCTGTCAGTGTCAACCTGAGAATCAGAAGGAAAGCGAAGCCCCGTGCGAAACAAATGTCTAGGTCATGACAACTGCAGTAAGCTATCGACACGTGTCCTGGCATACATGCCGGGGCCCAGCAAGCCCGAATCCCAAAGCCATCACAGCCCTAAAAGCCTTCAAAAGATCCGAAACTGTTCAGGCAGGCGCGTGTGCCACTCAGATGTCGAACAAGTCATTCAGGCGATCATCTTCATCCGACGGCTCCTCTCAATCGAAGCTCTCAGTGGACATCCCGAGGCCTATAGACCCAATCCCAAGGAAGCTAGGCTTTAAGGGGAGGGGGGACACGGGGGGCAGGCGGTCGGGGATTTCAGGTTTAAGAACTTAGGATCCTGTGGCCCAGAGAGCTCAAGACCCGTTAAATAAGGAATACACCTTAGATTATAGGGGCCTTAATATTATAACTTGGGCTCTCTGAGGACTTTAGATGCTTAAGCTATCTCGGCTGTGGCGCCACTCAGGATTCTGCTCTTGGCGGCTTCGGTGATGGGAGCTCAAGCCTAAGCAAACAAGGAATCAGGCCGCTTTCGCACGTGAGCCAGGCCCTTATAAATCCTCAAACCCCTAAACCCCTAAACCTGAATCCCTAAACCCTAAACCCTAAACCCTTAAACCCTAAACCCTTAAACCCTCAACCCTTAAACCCTAAACCCTCAACCGCAAGCCCTGGCTCTAATCCGAAACGCTGTGACCGGAAGCCTTCGAGCCTAACTCCCTATAAAAGAAGACGCTACAAAGCCCCTGCTTTTGGCCTCAAAAGCCTCAGGGAACCGAGAAGACGAGCGCATCCCTCAACCCTAAACCCCAAAGCTGTATCCTGAAGATCAGGGGAGCTGCTCTAAGTTTGGTGGGGTGCCTCGGTGTCGGGGACTGGAACAAACACTCATGGGGCGCAGGTTTTAGGGTTTAGGGGAACAGCCCGGCTAACAGCCCAACCCTAAAGCCCCTAAACCCCAAACCCCAAAACCGTAACACTAAACCCTAAAACCCCTAAACCCCTAAACCCCAAACCCCAAAACCCCTAAACCCTAACACTAAACCCCAAACCTCGCAAGCCCTCACATAAAGCAAGGGTTGAAAGTCTCAAAAACTACACTATGCTGCTCTGCAACATCTATAATTACTGCAACTCACATCCTTGGGAACCTTCCCCTCGCTCCAGCCGTCCCGTCCTCATCTGAACCTGACTCCGACAGTGGAGAGGCCGAACCTGCTTCAGGCTCACAGGTCGGGGTTTTGGGCTTTAGGTCTTAGGGTTTGGGTTCTTAGGGTTTAGGCTTTATAGGGCTTTTAGGATTTTGGGGTTGAGGGTTTAGGGCTTTCGGTTTTAGGGTTTGGGGCATTGGTGATGCTTAACAAGCGCTAAATAAACGTGTTGGGTGTGTGTATTCTGTTTTAATATATATATATATTTCTTTTTTTTTTGGGGGGGGGAGCACTGCGACGGAGCCATGATACCGCCAAACGACAAGCAGCGGCCAAATGCAAGCAGGCGACCAAGGAAGGACATGACAACAGTAAGTGAGCCAAGTAGGCTCCCTAAGCCCTAAACCCCAAAGCGTGGATTGAATGCCCTACGATGAGGGGGAGGAGGAGGCGGGTGATCGACCTGGGCCTGAGTGACAGTGACCCAAAATCCCCATTAGATGAGCTCCCAGAGAGCCCAATACCCCTTAATTCAGGAATATACCTTAAATCACAATACTAAGGCCCCTATAAGTTAAGGTATATTTCTTATTTGAGGTGTATGGGGCTCTCTGGGTTTCAAGTATGCGTCCTCAGCGCATCACCGTTTAGTATATGACCGTAATAGGTATCAATATCGGTTTAGAGAATGCTAAGCAGGGGACTCAAGATATCTCTGCCCTGGCCTCGATCAGAGACCGGGTGGAGGTTCTCCTGGCAAAGAGCGCGTATGCGACAGCTTTCGAGTTTAGGGGTTTAGGGCCTAGGGTTGAAGGGTTTCGGGTTTGAGGTTTAATTAGGGTTTAGGGTCTAGCATTTAAGACCTCGGGAAACGAAAAGTCAGGGGCTGCTGTGGTTGATAGCCGGTCAGCAGTCTGGTGTTCACAATGGCTTGGAAATTCGTATCCATCTAGAATTTAGATACTGCTACGTGCTTTCGATGTCCACTCAGTGTCTACCGTGATGCCCTCGAAACAGGCATGATGCATTGCTCTTCAGGTTACGCGTCGGTCGGAGCTTTATAGTCTGATCCAAAATCCATGTGAGGCCAGTGCTCTGAGAAAGAAGACGATCTTTCCAATGTTGTTCCTGCTGTTCCCCGTTTGAGCGGGTGATCTAGGGGACAATGATTGATCCTAATATTGGTAGCCGTTTAGGTTTCTATAGTACCCCTAAACCCCTAAACCCTGAAGCCCCTAAACCCTAAAGCCCCTAAACCCTAAACTCTAAAGCCCCTAAACCCTAAACCCTAAAACCCGCTAAACCCTGAACCCTACTGCACCGACAACCCTACGTTCCCGCTCGACGTGCGACTTGATCAGGGCTGGGAGAAGAGGCCCAAGGACCTGACGTCACTGTGGGGGGCCATGGCAAGATTAGTCCTCGGTACGGGTTGAGCAGTTAGGATTCCTGCTCATGGTAAGAACCCAGCTCGCTCTCTCTCTCTCTCTCTCTCTCTCTCTCTCTCTGTCTCTGCACATCTGTATATATGTATATATATATATACATATGTATGTATGTATGTATGTATGTATGTATGTGTGTATGTGTGTATGTGTGTATGTGTGTAGGTAAATACATAGATCGCCAGGGCCCACTAGTCCATTTCATTTCGAAGAGCACCCGTGCATGCCTCACGGGTGGAATCGCATGTTGCCGGTGACAGAATTCCTGGAGCACCTGCATGAGGGCCGATTATAGGGTCTGTGTGAGTTTGTTTTCCTCGTTATCATTACTACTATGTGATTACGATTACTATTATTTTTATTATGATTATTATTATGTTTTTTATGCAAAACCATAACAAGATGTCCTGAACGGTCATACACAATGACACTGGTAAGTATTCAGGTCCCCGACATTAGACGTAAACCCTGAATAAGGTCCGGAGGTTGAGGGTGCCAGGCGCTTTCTGAGTTTCAGTTTGTGGGGGTTGGTGACGCGGTCCCAAACCCAAACTCCCAGACTAAGAAAAAAAACAACCAAATCCCTAGCGCCCAAGCTCCAAATCCGCAACAACATCGAATCACCAAAGTCCCAAGGTACCCTAAAGCTCCACACCTTGAACCGCTGACAGAACGCGTGTGACACCAAGAAGGCCCTCACAGAACATGAACCTTACAAGCTCCGAGAACACCAGACGAAACCCGTACAAGCCTCAATAAACCCCTTAATTATACAAAAAACCTTCTACTAACAATAACCCACTTATACAAACACTTCGACTATCGACTCTTATTCAACTTTTAAACGACCCTTCCAAAGTACCCCAAAACTCGGACCGAAAGACTCTGCACCCTAAGCCCTAAACCCTGCACCCGTAACCCTTGTGGTAACCCTTTTGTTAACCCTTACAGCAACCCTTCAAAGGAAGCCTATCAAGCAACTGTGTTAAAGCACCTCTGAACCTTTATAGAACCCTTCTGGATCCCTCTTATGGGTAGTTCTCTAAATTAGGGTCCCTTTAGGGTCCTTTTTCAAAAGGGTGCCGTACTATTTTGGGGGCCCTAAAAGGGGACCCTCGCCTAGAGAACTCCCATATAAATATAAATATACATATATATATATGTATATATATTTATCTGTTTCTATAAACACTAGAACCCTGATAGGACCCTAACCATGATGACCCTTATGGCACTGTAACCCTGAGGCCCTAAACCCTTGCAGGAGCTCTGTCGTATAGGGGCCTCAATAATTAGACTAGGGTTTGGGGCTATATTTGTAATTATCATAGGGACCCGCAAAACCAAAACCCAAAACCCTGAAACCTAAACCCTAAACCTAAACCCAAAACCCTAAAACCATAAACCCTAAATCTAAAACCTAAACCCTAAAGCCTAAAACCTAAAACCCTAAACCCCTACACTTAAAGGAGCCCCGACGAGAGAAGCTCCAGCCTTGAACCTCGGGGAGTTCCAAGACCACCGGTGCCGGGAGACTCAGCGACTCAGAGTGGAACCCGAACCTCAGGTGGGACCCAGAGAGCCGGGTTTAGGGTTTAGAGGTTTAGAGGTTTGGGGGTGTAGGGGTGTAGGGTTTGGTTTAGGGTTTAGGGGTTTAGGGTTTAGGGGTTTTAGGGGTTTAGAGGTTTAGAGGGGTTTTAAGTGTATGTATTCCAAATTTAAGGAGTCTTGGGCTCACTGGCTTAGGGTCACTATGAGCTACAAGTCGTGCTTACACACCTTTACCTGGTCTTCTCGGCATCTCTCGAAAGTTGCAAACCTCAACTTCCGCAAACCGACTAAACCCCTGAAGTTCCCCTGGTTCCCGCCGTCCCCCAGCTGCCAAGTATGACTCAGTACAGCTCCCCTAAACCCTAAACCCTAAGCCCTAAGCCCTAAACCCTATGACACTTGAGGAAAGGGGCTGTGCTACTGAGGGGCTTACCTGAAGTTCCTTTTTCAACTCTACAGTCCTCAGACCCTACACCCTGCAACTAGCTGCTTCAATAACCGGGCCCAAAAAAGTTCAAACTTTCTAGTATAGACTAGATATGTAAGGCCAAAAAGTTTAAAGTTCTACCTTTGGCTAAGGAAGGTAAAGACCAACTGCTGGAGAGCGCATCAGGGACATCGAGCCCTGGATGCCTAAAGCCCTAAGCCCTAAAGCCTAGACTCTCTTTGGCCCTAGGACCTGGCCCCCAAAGAACCTACCTCTTTATATAGGGGTCCTGATTATGATTTCCTTACATATAGGTCCTTGAAAAGGTAGACCCTAGACTTCTAAACCCGAAAAGCGCGAAACCCTAAGTAGACTCTTCGACCCTGACTCCTTGAAAGAGCCCCACTGCCTCAGAGCAGTAAATACCCTATAAGCCCTGAAACCCCGGACTCTATAGCCCATAAAGACCCAGAGAGCCCAATACCCCTTGATTAAGGAATAGACCTTAAATCATAATCTTAAGGCCCCCTGTATTTTAAGGTATACTTCCTTATCTTAAGGGGTACTGGGCTCTCTGAAAAAAACCCATTACTTCCGTGCGCGTCAGGGACAGCACGACGGCGCCGGTGGGGGTGCCGACCTCCTCCCTGCTCTCGAGATCCTGGGCGAGGATATTTTTTTTTTTGGTGGTTTTGGGTTTTTTGGGGGTTAAAGTGTGGTGGCTCCGGATTTTAGGGTTTAGGAGATTTTAGCGTTGAGGGGCTCTGCAGGGCTTTAGAGTGGGTCTTTCTGGGCTTTAGGGTGTTACTTAGGGGGCTTCTAGCTGGGCGCCGCAAGTTCGGGCTCTACGTGCTGCTAGAGATGTGAAAAGTTGAGGGCTTTGGTTTTTCTTTAAAGTTCGGGTGACGCTCACTTGAATGCCTGCCCAAATCGGCTCCCAACAGTTTGGTTTAGGAGCCCGGGGTTCGGACTGAGGTTAGAGGCGGAGGGTTTCGGGCTGAAGCTGTGGAGGTTCCAGCCTTGCAGACTATACTGCTTCGCCCATAGTGCGATAGGCGTACTTTCAGATTCAACTCGCTGTCACGCTGCAAGATTCGACGGTCTCGTTGGGTTCCCAACAAATTGGCTTCAATTATGTGCTGATTTGACTGGTTTCAGTACTTCGTAAAAGTGAGTAGTAACGTCAGGTAAGAAACACAAGCAGCGGTTACGATGTTTTATGTAGGTATGTAAAGCGAGCGGGTGAGCTCAAGTCGGTTAAAGGAGACAAAACAGCTGGGCAGTAGTGCCCTCGAGCTCTAACCTGTAGAGTAGTGCATGCCGCGTGGCACTGGCCGGAACCTGCCGGGGAAATCAAAGCTTCGTAGAGTCAGCAAGCAAGCCTCCACTATAAAATAACAGTAATGTCATGGTTCATGTCAACTTCATTAATATATTGCTACAACTTTTAACAAAATGCGCGGATATCATTCTCACCGAAAAATCGAACAGTTCCTCCTACTTCTTGCTTCAGCCAAGGCGGAACACTTGTTTCTTTGCCTTCAATTGCGGCATTAGCTTCATCTTTCTTGCCATCCAGAAGCTCAGTAGGTTTCAATTCCGTGACCTACTGTGCTACTGCAAGGCACGCTAGATCCAGCACGACTCTTATCCCTGGCATAACGTGTAGGGTTTAGGGTGAGGAAGGAACGGAAGTCCAGAATCGCAGTTGAGAGCCTGAATTGTTGATCTTCAGAAGAAGAAACGCCCTAAACCCTAAACCCTAAACTCTAAAGCCTAAACCCTAAACCCTAAAACCCAAACCCTAAACCCTAAACCCACAGGATTACAGGCGCCGTGGACGTGGTTATTCCGAACTAACATCCGCTTCTAGAAGCCTGATGACTATCATGAACTCCTCTATAGAAGCCTGAACCCTAAAGCCCTATGAACCCCAAAGGAATATCGAACTCCTCTATGGAAGCCTGAACCCTAAGCCCTATAAACCCCAA
>CAJNJA010014758.1:0-12058 GCA_905231915.1 Symbiodinium necroappetens | reverse complement strand
CGCACGCACGCACGCACGCACAGAGAAGGATGCAAGAAAAGCTACTACAAGCAAGGGTGAGCCCGACGCTAACTCACAAAGAAACATTTCATACCAACACGTGGCATCCTTGAAGCACAAGGCATATGCAGCCAAGAAAGCGGAGAAAAACCATGATTTCTACCAACGCCAACGAATGACGACCCCTCCGTGACGGAATGTGGACCTCAAGCCTTGTTGCTGCCTGTTGCTGCTGCACCATCACGATTAGCTACTGTCACCAACACCATCATCCTGGACCTCGGCCTTTTCCTGGTCAAACATCATCATCTTTACCACCGATTACCGCCGTTTCGAAGCTGCAAATTACGACGAAGCCATGACCTACAAACCCGAAAAGCGCAAACATGTAAACGCTGAAACCCCGGACCTTGCAAACCCCTAGCCCCACAAAACCCACAACCACACGCAACCCTAAACCTGAAACCATTCTTCCAGCAGGGCAGCAAGTGAAGAAGAAGAGCCAGGAGAGCCGCGCGGGCGCATGCTAACCATGACCGATGCATTTTCGGCTCGGTGCAGGTCTTTTGGTTTAGGTTGGAGGAACTAACTTGCTTAATTTAGGGTGCAGGGTTCAGAGCTCATGGGTTAGGGAGTAGGGCTCCATCATGAGTAATGGGTCTACTGTAGCAAAGTTATGATATGATGAGGAGTTGCCAATGCTTTGGGTTTATATGGTATAGTAGAACTAGCTATGATTACTAGGTCACTAGGTATTCTAAAACCCTATCTCCACCACGGGAAGATTTAGGTTTGAGAGCCTAGAGACTGGGACTCTAGGCTTCAGGGAGCTAGTCCTGCCGAACGCAGCGAAGTGCGCGCCTCCAAGTTTTGAGGCTTTGGTGTATTGAGGCACAACACCCGAAACCCTTGAACCCCAAAAACGCTGTTTAACAGAACTCAGGGTTGTCGGGTCGGTGCTTTAAGGACTCAGGATGCGTGCTACGGGAGCTGAGTTCATGATTTTCTGAGGTTTCCGGAACTTGAACAAACAGACCACTAACTAGTAACTTGTTGGAATGAGGTATGGGGAGTGGCGTCAGTATATACTGTACGGACTGCAACGATGCTGCTGCTGCTAGCTGCTGCTGCTGATGCTGCTATGGCTTCGGGCATTCCCCAGCTGTATGGCATCACGGAAGGTCTGCGCTACTCTGCGGACGCAGAAGCAATTCGGGACTTCTACAACAATGCTTTGCAGTGACTACGAAAGCCCTCTCCCGAGTAAAAGCCCAACAAAGAGCCCTCTCGCTTGACGGCTAATCAGCTTGGGGTTTGGGCTGTTAGGTGCAAAGTTCAGGGCGTAACTTTGGGGTTCAGAATTCAAGATTCAGTGTTTGGGGTCAGGGTAGGGGGTGAGGGGTCTATGGGGTTTGGGTTTAGGCATTTAAAGCTTCACCGTAAACGAAGCCAAAGTAGGCCCAAGAGTCTCGCCGGCGCCTTCCGTGGCCGGTGACAGCACTCTGGGCAGCTGGTGGTTCGCCACCACTGTGGCATGGAACGGTGCCTCTTCAAGAGATGCTGACAAAGCACACCGATGCAGGGCCCAACCCTGAATCGTCAACTGTAGACTGCGAGCCTAGTCATACATACATACATACATGCATACATACATACATACATGCATGCATGCATGCATGCATACATACATGCACACATACAGGCATACATACATGCTTACAGACATGAATGCATAAATACCTACATACCTACCTACATACCTACCTACGCATGTACATACATACATACCCACATACATACATACATACATGCATACATACATACATACCAGACAGACAGACAGACAGACAGACAGACAGACAGACAGACATTTTCGTTTGTATACATATATGTATGTATGTATGTATGTATGTATGTATGTATATATATATATCTATATCTATATATCTATATTATGTATGTGTATGTGTATGTGTGTGTATATATATAGAGAGAGAGAGAGAGGGACGCTTGAAATTAATTAGACGAAGCTTTCGGGTTGTAACGGACGAGAAGGGATATGATTCCTCGCGTATAGGGAAGCAAAGGGAGAGAAGGAACCAGTTTCGGTCTCAGGTGCACGACTCAAAGCTTAAGGGGCGAGGGGTTTGGGGTTTAGGGCTTCGGGTTTCGGGGGCATCTGGGGCTGAAACTTGCTTTGGGGTTTAGGCTTTAGGGCTTAGGTTCGGGGAATCGCGGGAACAAGTCACTTTTGCAGCTCCGACACCCTGTCGGAGAGAAAAGGGCCACCCTGAGCCCCAAATTACCCACCCAACTTGATAATAGAGGGATCTTCAATCATTAGTGAAGGTATTCCCTTTTACTCGCGACTATTTTTCAAGATGATACACTCCAAAAGCCGATCTCCAACCATTACGGCCCAACCCCACAGGCTCAAGAACCTTCGGGCTGAAGAGGTTCCAGGGAATCTGCTTCCCTCGGTGGAGTCGCCATCCATCCTCCAGCATGGCTCGGGGGTAGCAGGCACAAAGGCACCACAGGCAGAACGCCTTCCACATGGGCTGCCTCGATACGCTCATTCTGGGGCGTGTGGCCCTCAACCAAATAGCGTGGCTTGGGTCCTGGGCTTCGGGTGGGCCCGAGCGTGCGGTTGGGAGTTTCGGAGCCCATGGGCTTCTGGGCCCGGCTTGGAAGCGGGACAGCTTGCACGGTCGACGTTGGGGAGTGTCGAGGGTTGTGGCTCCTGAGGTGCGAAAGAAAGATAATAATAACAACGTTGTAGTAAGAGTTCTTCTATTATGATTACCATTATTAATTCCTATTATGCTGATTACTCTTGTTATCATTATGGAGTCCGACTTCTTGGGCTGGAGATGCTATTCATTTCGAGTCTGTTGCGCATGCTCTCGAGCAATAAAAGAGCAAGAAGATGAAAGGAACCCCAGAGAGAAATGAGATTTTGCTCTGGGGTTTTGGCTATTTCAGGACATGGGGTTAGGTACCCGGTAGAGCTGCAGGTTTAAGGTTTAGAGTTTCGGGGCACACTTCACCCTGAAGCGCCGCACTGGAACAGCAAAAACCTTTACCGGCTCCGTCTCCTACAACGCCACCTTGAGGAGTAACTACAGCAAACCGAGGCCATGAAAAGTTGGGGTAGGACTTGCGAGCTCTGTCAAGCTTGAAACTGACCCCGCGCTCGGTGCGTTGACCCTGCGTACGCGCCCCGATCTTTCCTCAGAGATCCAGAGTCTCGGGCTTCACTCGGAGTCGAAGGGTGTGGGGGAGAGGCAGCCTGGGACATCCTTTCAGCCGCCAGCGGTGCCAGAGAAAGATGGCGAGAAGGAGAAGGTCAACGATCCCCATATAGCTGATGATGCGCTCTCTGAGCTTGATCTTCCTGGGCTGCATTTTTCAGGAGCTCCCAAGATACTGAGTTCTGTAAGAACTGGCTAGAAACTAAATTTGCTTGCGCCAAGTACACAAGATCCCAAACTGCCACCTGGCCTCTCGAGAACACTCCAGGTCCGCTGGAAGTGAAGGTAGTCGTCGTTGTTCCAGCGGGGCAGCCAGGGTGTGGAGAGGTCGTCAAAGAGATCTTGCATGCTCTCCTTAGGCTGGTCCTTAAACAAAATCGCTGATAAATGTTCGTATGTAACGCAACCTCCTCTTAAATAAACCTTTAGACTCCTGGGCCCCCGGAAGGGAGAAAAGAAAACCTCCCAAATATCCCTCGGCCAGTCTCCAGACGCCAACCCTTGTAGGCCTCTGGCAGAAGGAGGCGAACTACTTCGAAGGGCAAGGACCTCAGGCAGAAGAGCCTCGGGTTTTTGAGGCAAGGCGCCTTTTTGGAGAACTTCCCTGGCCCTGGGAAATGGAAGATCAAGGGTCTCTTCTTGGTGAGACGATTTTCGATCCAAGTCTGACCTTTCGATTCCACCAAGGCCACGGATTGCGGGGGTTGGCCCAAGTCCCAGGCCCAGGGGCCGTCTAAGATGCCTTCGATGCCGAAGGCATTCAGGAAGAGCTCGGTTTGGTAGTCCAGGGCCACCAAGTCCGGGCGTTGAAAGAGGCTGAAGTTCGCACACAAGACCTGGTCAGGGATGGGGTCGTCCAGGCCGTGGTTTTGAAGCATCTCCTGAAAGAAGGTACGAAGCGCCCAGACTCGTCCTGCCATGAGCCCGGAGTTCAAAAAACGCCAGGGGGTTGTGACGTTGTTGGCCTTGGCCAGCTCCTGAAACGCTTCCAAAAACTTGTCTGGCTGTGCTTCTGCACCGAAGAAGACCGCTTTGCCGGTGCTTGCCTCCAGTGCCAATAGCCTGTCCAATATTTCCTCCCTCGAGCCGGCAACCACCGAGTCGTAACCATCCACGAAGAGCACAAAGTCGCAGATTTGAGAGGCCATCATCCGAAAAACATAATCTTTGTATGCATGTAGCTTCACAGTGAGCTTGGGCCACTCGGCCCCCCGGCCATAGTCCAACACCGCAACTTCACCAAAAACCTTCGAAGTGGAAGCGAACAAAGCCGACTGGATCATGTCCAGCTCGCTGGCAAACGTGGCCACGTGGGCTCGGCGCTCCGCACCTACCAAGGGATGCCCAGGGCAACCCGCACGGCTTCGGGCTCACGAAGGGTGTCTGGAGTCTCCTTCTACCTAAGAAAAGGGCGCCTGAGGCCCCAAGCTTCGAATCCGCTTCTCTGTGTGCGTGTGCTTTTTTTGGAAGGGGAGCGGACAGGTCCCTGCCTAGGCAACTGACAAAGTCCTCTGATCCTTGCGCGGCTCCTACGAGGAGGACCGGCCATGCTCGCCACATGGCCAACGCTGCTCTTTAGCAGTCTGCGGTTAAGCGGTTTAGGGGGTCGGGTTTACGGCTTATGGCCGAAGGGGGTTTGCATATTAACATGGCGTGCATGCTAAGTTGCATTAACATGAAAATGAAGATGTGTGTGAGTGTGTGTGTGTGTGAATGCTGATTTGTTGGGGTTGTGGGGGGGGGGGGTTCTCAGCGTTCCCAAGAGTCGGGCACTACTGCTGTGTGGCAGACCCTCTATCCTCTCTTTCTCTCTAGGATCTTGCCAGCATGATGCATAACGCTTGAAAAGCCATCGGACTTGGTAAGTCGGTTCCTCCTCGGGCTACAAGGTGTAAATGCGCCAAACGGGGATATCTTTCATCTTAGCTTTGCTTGTGCCCAACTCACTTACTTGGGTCCGGTGAGCCTCTAAGTACGGCACAGTAAAGAGGGACCGGTAATGTCGGGGGAATTTTGGTCATGCAGGGACTACAATGCCAAAGGGAGTAGTCTTGCAAACTCTTCTAAACCCGCAATCAGGTTTTTTTGCGGCTTCTGTAAAGCCTTTACAAAGCTTCCATCTTGGTTTATCCGGGTCTTATAAGGGTCCTATTTTTGATGGTTTCGGGGTTCCGGGTCTTTTGGGGCGTTAGGCGGGGTTTCTGGCTTTCGGGTTTACAGCGTTGGGGTTCAGGGTTACGTGGGACCCCCTCGGCTAGCATCCTTGCCAAAGAGGCCACAAACAACCGCCTCACGCCCACAAACAAACTGTTAAACTTCCTAAATCTTGCGGCCTTGCAGCACAGGGCCTAAACACCAAACCCAAAATCAAACCACCGGCCCTAACCCCAAGAGCACTAAACTATAGAGCCCATCTAAAACCCTCACAAAAAAGTCTGTACATGTACTCCCTTTTTTGAGAGCAGCCAGGATTTCCATAGGGGAGAACCCTAAAGCCCGGAGTCTGGAACCTTTTCTCCACTACGCCTCCCGAAAGGCCAGCTTCTGCTTTGGCCACCACGCCTCCATAAACCGGAGGTGACGGGGAGTTGGAGCTCATGCTCTTCTAAGGGCAAGAGTTCCTGTATCAGGGTTCCTTCACAAGTCATCAATGTCCCTTAGAAGGTTTCTTTCAGGGTTTAGGTCTTTGAGGCTTAGGGGCTTTCAGGGGGCCAGAAGGGTTCTAATGAGAACTGTGATTGCCAGGCCCAAGGGAGCCGGCCGGAACCTGAAAGCCACAGCACTCCCAAAACCAAAGCGGACCATTGCCCACCTGGCACCGGCAACCGCCTCCCTGCCGGCCAGGCAGGCAGAGGAGCACGCAGAAGGCCAGGGCCAGCAGAAGCAGGAACCATCGAAGGTTGAGCCAGAAACCTCAAGGCTTGGAGCAGCTTGGAGACCCTAGGCCCTAGACCCTAGAAGGATCTGCAAGCTTTGCATCAGGCATGTCTCAGCATGGCTGGTGTCATCTACGTTCCACTAGGCCAAACACCGCAGAGAAGAAGACCAGTCATGCAGAACAGAGCCACCAGGTTGCGGGGAACTTGACTAGAGACTCTCTCTTCTCTTCTTCTACTACTTCTATGACCTACGACCACTCACACTGCGACCGTCCAAAAGCTTCAACCTCTGAGCTCCCTTTAAGAGAAGTAGGTGCAGTATAGCTTACTGGGACATGATCAGACCCCTAATATTGGGTTGAGGATCCTTCCGGATAACTTTCGGGTCTGGAGCCACTCTGAGCAATAACTTCATACCTTGTAGCAACCCTTCTAGTCACCGAAAATCCTAAAGCCCGAAAAATGCCCTAAACCCCAAAACCCTAAACCCCTATAGTACCCTTGAAGCCTTAGAGTAACTCTCATGCACAAATCGCAACAGAGACTCAGAGATCACTATGTCGCAGGGATGTGCAGTCATCGGAGACTGTACCTTCAAAGGGCGATCGGAGACTTCGGATGTCGGGTTTGGGTCAGGGTTTAAGGTTTAAGGTCACTTTTGCTACCGCTTCGACGAGAACATATGAACACTGTCGATATCTTTGCTCATGCCGTTCTTCGTCTATCGTTTGCTGCTGTGGTTCTTGGTAGTAGCACTGTCACTCCTAGGGCAACTGCTTCCAGCAGTATAAGTCTTAACAGAATCCTTAACCCTATAAAATCCGATTTGCCAAGCTTACAAAAAAGCCCGCAAAACCCATGAACCCTCAACCCTAAGGCCCTAAACCTTAAAACCCGAAACCCTAAGCCATCCATGAGAATCCTTGCAACAGCTCTCCCTTCGGCCTCCCACGTTGCATTGGAGGCAGAGCACAGAGGTAAAGAGTAGCCACCATCCCGGGCCTGCCATCCCAAGGCTTCCTTTAAAGGCTCCAGAACAGTTCCTGTGAGGGTCCGGGTTCCTTCAAGAATTCCGCTAAGGATTCAGGGCGGTTTCGTGTTGTGGTATGGTGGGGATCTCTGATATTTTCTGCAGTAGAGTGGACAATCGGGCTTTGGTAAGCGTACACGGGAGTGTGTGCATGTTGACCAATGCAAATCCTGCTTCACATCCCAAACCGTCCCCGTTTGGGACGCTTGATGTCTGTCGACGGTTTAAGGCGGGGTTCGGGGCCTGGGGATTGAAGGTTTCGGGCCTGACAGGAACTGAATCCTAGACTCGAGGTGTCTGTTGTTTAGCTGTGACGAAAACCCTTTACAAGGGGGCGACGGCGAAAACCACTACAGAACCTCGAATGAACCCAAGACCCTAAACCTACTTACACAACCCGTAGAACGCACACCGGTTCAGGATTGGTATCTCAAGGCTCGGGATGCTAGAGGCGCTCCTTTCAGAGACTTGCAATAAGTTCAGGAAATTGAAGCTTTAAGATTTTGAATAGGGAGGGGCTTTGGTAGTACAGCATAGCACAAGTCTGGGTTCATAGAGGTTTTTGTAATTAGGCTCAGGCCCCCCATAGTCTACAAAAAGCATAGCCCGAGCCAAGGGACCGTCGTAGATTTTGAGGTCGTGGGTTGCTTCTACCTGGATGCCAAACCACCATCCTTCCATCAGGTAGGCAGACTCCTGGAGAAGCACTCAGAAAAATCATCAATACCCGTCGTAGCCTTGCTGGGGCCAGTACCATATTATTCCTCCCCAACCTTGCATATCCACATCAAGGGTTACCACCACCAACTAGTGGTGGTGATGATAGTGGCGGTAGCTGAAGCTGTTATTGTCGCTGCTGTGGGTAAGCAGCTCTGCCGTTGCCACTGATGCTGCCACGGAACTCATGATTGTGCTAGCTATGACTGCCGTCGTTGATACTCGTACTGTTGAAACTGCTGCCATTGCAGTTGCTGCTGCTTCGAACCTGAGTATTATCTTTATATGTTTTCTGGGTTTCAACAAATAGGACTATCACCACTACTCTTTTCCTGCCGATATTGGTACTTTGTTCCAGCTGGCCTAAATGTGCTGGCTGTTACGGTGTGAGAAGCATGGCTGACGACGGTGTCCTCGCGACAGATATCCAGTAGTATTGCTTGTGCTACTCGTACAATTGCTCGTATGAGCTATCTTACAGCTCTTGCGCTGCGCAACATTCCCATCTTTGCTGTGATTACTACTCTGAGGTCTTGCGCTCGTGCAAGTCTGGCGAGCTCGCAATCATCGCTATATACTAATGTTCTAT
This sequence comes from Symbiodinium necroappetens, assembly GCA_905231915.1. Taxonomy (NCBI): domain Eukaryota; class Dinophyceae; order Suessiales; family Symbiodiniaceae; genus Symbiodinium; species Symbiodinium necroappetens. The sequence continues at coordinate 3,589 of CAJNJA010014758.1, read as the reverse complement.
CTGTCGCAGCATGCTGAGTGATTATACCCCCAACCTTTGCTTAACCAGAGCGCCGGAACAAAGCAAAAGCTCATGAGCAACCCAAGCGCGGATGGGAACAAAGGCCACAGCGACACGAAACGTAACAAGAACCAGAACGACATCCAGCATTTGACTACACATTAAGGCTCATTAAGGCCAATAATGATGCCCAAAACAATTACCAGAGAACTAGGGAATCAATAATCAAAAAATCAAGGCCGTGCTGTCCATGTGAGCAATGAAAACAGGAATGCAACAACCAAGATTGGTCAACTACTGCAATTGTCTCAGGCTGAACGCCAGCTTGAACACAGTCGACTGATGCACTGCAAAGCACACGCAGTCTCTTCCGAGCTCCGGGTTCTCCAAGCCCTGACTCGGCGTGCGTTGGCTGCAGATCAAGCTGGCTTAATCAGCTTCAGGACCCTCGATGCCATTCACCAAGACTTCATGGGGCATTTGAGCCGTCCGGCTCCGCCCGGATTTGAGCCGCCATGCATTGCAGCAGTGATGCGAACGGATCAAGAGTTGTGGAAGTTCGTTTCTGACGAAGTTGGTTCCAAGATTCAACAGGATGCCTTGGGTCTGAAGCCTCTTGATGCTGCCTTTACAAGATTGTCCAGTGCCGCCACAGTAGTTCTCCATTTGCTGCCCACCTGCAAACCTGCAGGTGGCCCGCAGACAGAAAGGAGCGCCGCAAGTTCGAAGATGCTGACTCGTGCTCCCCTGACCATCGGGCAGGGAAGACCGGCGTCAGAAGCAGAAAGCGTCAGGCCGCATGCCTAAAGATCTGGCGGGGCTGCCGTCACAGGATAAGCACGTACGGTGTGCCCTTCTGCTACAACTTCAACCTTGCGCACGGTTGCTGGGAGGAGGCTAGTGGCGAGCCTTGTCGCTGTAAGCGAGGTTTACACGCATGCATGGGCTGTGGAAAGCATGGCCAACATGTCTGCCGTTCTTGAGTGGTGGAGGCCGCCCCGCCGCAGGGGGAGTGCCGTGTTGTGGCGGATTTGCGGCCATTATGTGTGGAGATATCTGCGACTGAGCCGTGGCTGGCGAAGCATTTGCAATCCAGAAAATTCCTAAGTCGTAACTCGACACTCCGTACGGCCTGTGAAGGCGCCGTTGCGCTTAAGCCTGCATCATTCACTGCAGCACGAAATGCTGGCAGAGCTCTTCGAGTGTAGGTCAGTGCTGTACGATGATTAGTGCAATGATGGCAGCAGTGTTTTGCTGGACTGGTTGTGCGAGAAGTGTAGGCTGCTCACACTGCATGGAGTCGTGTGGTCCCTGGTAGATAGCGCTGACAGCGCTGACAGTTCGGTCTGCACCAACGTTTACTCTGCACTGAAGCGTGCCGAGACTGCGTTTCATACCACATCTTTGACGGTTGGTGGCGACCGTGAAGCCAATGCGACAAGGGTGGCTGTTTGGTCCAGCAGTTCTGTGTTTGGCCAACTAAAGCTTTCTTAGGAGCCGTCAGTTCGTGGAGACGGCCACTATCTGGTTTCAGCCAGCACGTGCAGACATTGGTCATAAATTGTAGAGGAGCTGGCGTTGTCTCTTGGCTGGAAACCTTGCAGAGCGAGCACTTCACAGCTTGTATCCTTTCGAAATCGAGCCTGCACTTGCACAGAAGCCTGCTCCAAGGGGCGGACATGGGCAGCGGTCAAAGACGGCGCCGGCTCGATGGGTCCGCTCTTTGCAGCAAGCGTTGCCGCTATGCGGCTGATGGGCCTGCTTGCAACGCCACAGCCTCCATCGATGCCAAAAAGCGCAGCTGAGAACCTTATAGCTTCAACAAGAGATTGCGCTGCTGTGGCTGCTGCCTCCTTATCACGCAGATAACCCACGTAGCCGCACAGTAAGGACTCGACGTAGGGAAAAGGAGCGCTTCTCCGCAATCTTGACACCACACCATGAACCTACAGTCACTGCCTAAGCGCTTCAGCACAATGTGGCAGTGGACTTCATGCCAGCTATGTCCTCCATGATGCAGCATGCGCCTTTGAACAAAGCGTCATGGCTTGCCGAGTCATCGCAGCCACTCACAGCTTCCTCGAGAGCAGTGCGCCCAACCCAGGAGGCATCGGGCTTTACCAACAAGATAGCCGCCCATTGTGAGACGACAGACTTTCGCCTTTGAAGTTTGATCGTCATTCCCGGGCCTGGTGCTCATCTGACAACGGCGAAAGCATGCAGCAATCACACGTTGCTTTTTGCACGGCTGGCTGCCAATTTCTGTGGAGGCAAAGACCACAGCCGGCAGAGGCACCGGCACGGTCTTTCCCAAGTCAATGCTTCGCTGGGTGAGACGAGCTGAGCCAGACTGATCCTATCCAAGGCGAAGCCCACGGCGTCATGCTCCCATGGCAATTTGTGCATAGACCGCGCCAGCTGTTACTGGCTGACCGGCAGCGCCTCCTCGAAGTCAGTCTCGGAGCAAGCACGAGAAGTACTGAACATGATCAAGACAGACACACACCACAACAAGTGTCCGGCACCACATGCAACCGGTAGAGCATTCTCTAACCATCATGGACACGCAACACACACCAGTCACTAAAAGAGCAACATGTAATGACGCGCAGCTGCCGACATAAAACCACAAGCACACACAGGCTTAGCAAGTTCACTTTCACTCCGGACAGCGGCCAATAAAGCGACATCAACAAGTTGAAGTAGGCGACGTCAGAATGGCGACGAAGATTGGTTGGGGTGAGAGTGATGTGCAAGTAAGAATGACAATGAGAACCCCAGAAGGTAGCATGACTGGCATGAACAGGACGGATGGTGAGGCTACAAGAACAGTAACGAGGCTACACGAAGTAGCTCAGGTCCAATAACAAAAGGCCCAAAAACAATGGTATGACTTGTAAGAGCTGCAAAACAACACTTGAAGCACTAAGACTGATGGAACAGAACCAACACTGCGAAAGGCAGCAAAGTAAGATACCTTGGGGAGATGATCAGTAGTAGGGACAGAGATAGAAGTCACTCCTGCGGGAAAAGCTGCCGGAAGGCATCCTGCAAGGAAGACGTGGGCCGTCCATCGACCCATCTGGTGCCTTGCTTCCGCAATAGGGGGGTGGCACGATTCAATCCAACTAGCTGCACCACTTCACCGTTCGATTGATCAGTACTATAGTTGCCGGGTTTCGCTGGTCGGACAACGAACCAGATGAGGTTTTCTAGTCATACTTCAACGCACATGATATCTAGTAGATAATCAACTGGTTGATTGGGCAACTAAACCAGAAAGACGTTCAAGGTGACTGCTCAATTCAGCCAGCGACCGGGGGCTGCCAGATACTCTGCCAGCTAACTGGCTAACAAGCTGACATCTACTGACTACCGAAACCACTGTCCAGCTATGACGCGACTGACTAGCCACCAACAACTAGATTGGAATGCGGACTTTTCATGGACTCGGCAAAACAACCACCATCCTCACCAACCTAATGGGCGATCAGTCGTCACATACTTATGTAGATGTATAGATGGATGTATACACAAATATGTGGATATACAGGCATATATATATATACACATGTGTATATAAATATAT